>JAJJWW010011221.1:0-261292 GCA_023531295.1 Papaver armeniacum | reverse complement strand
CAAGCCAAGATTTGATTTGTCAAAAGGCTTTTTAATGTTCTACTGTTGTAAATTGTAGTGGCTGTTTTGAAAACAAAGATTTTATTTTTCTTTGTATTTGTTTCATGTTATGATGTACTTGTTTTTCTTTAAATCCATTATGTACACGTTTTTTTGTGGAATGAAATACTTGTGCTTTGATGATTAAAAAAAAAAGAACAAAACAAAAAAGAAAAGTTGGTGGTTTGCTGGGGAGCTTGGAGTGGACCTTGTTTTGTTGTTGAGGATATTGAAGAATTGCCTCACTAACTATGATGTTAACAACAAAGTAGGTGGTTTGCTTTTCCATTGGACAGGTTTGGCTATCCAAAAGGGTGTTGGCGCACAAATTGTTGCCCGACTCCCTTCCACTCATGTGTAAATAAATAATCTTTGGTTCTCTTAATAAAAGCCCAATGTGTTCAAAAGAGAGTGAAGACATTATGAATATAATTCATCGAATATGAGTGAAGGGAATTTTTATAATGATATAAGCCATCATTACAAATTCCTCGTATTCTAGCAATCTAGTTCCTAACGTTTTCGTTGTTTTTTTAGCACTACAATCTTATGAACTTCCCACACATACTTACCGATTTCTTTTGTTCAATTTTGGCATGCGCTAAGCCAAGGCACTAAACCAATGCCATGATCAAGAAGATTCACAAAATATTCCAATTTTTATATAATGATTAATCCAACTCTGATGTGATTTGTGTGCGTATATTGTATTTTAAAATTTCCAGAGTGATAGACAAATTTGGAATTTCTAAGAGTCGAGATGTTTGAGGGAATTGAGATGAATTATGTGCTCTCGTACCATTGCAGGCTACGCTATACTACCATCCAGGCATCCAGCAGGTCCAACTTCACTACACAAATTGAAAGATTCTTCATAACGCTGTGAACAGTGACCCGAGGCATCCACCGGACATGCTTTATGGTTGTTCTCCATTGTAAATACTAGTGAGTCACTCACATATACACTGAAAATAAAATAACAACTACCATAAGAAAAGTGCTAGATTAACCGACGCAGGTACAGAGCTAAGAAGTTTTCATTCCCGCATTGAATTTTTTTTCCTTCTTTTTGATCTGTATTTAATGATTAAACTTATCTGCATAATGGAATAAAAGTATTATTTTTTTTTACAGAATCAATTTTGTTTTAGGAACCTTGAATTTAAATGGCATATGTAATTCCTCAAATGGAAAAAAATGGCAACGCAATTTAGGCTGTTATTTTGCACGTGAAAGTCGTCTAACTGGACGATTTCCTCCCGTTCTTTCTCTAGCTAAGAAATTATCTCAAGACTGTAATAAGCAATATCATAGAAGACGAATAAGCCGTATCCTAAAATAAATTAGTTTTAGATATTTCCAATGTATATCTTTATTTCCCGTATGTTATTTGCTAGCTTAGCTTGGATTGGCCATAAACAGATTTAGAGTTTATCCTTTTAATTAGGCGACAAAAACCTGCACCCACAAGACATAATTTTTGCAGGAAATCCAGACATAATCTCACTGATATACGATATTTAGTGGGTGAAAGCGACCCCACTTGCACCCATTTTCCTGAGTCCCTGGACCGACATTTCTCGTGACAAATAACCCGAGAGAGATCCAACAGTGGATAGGGTAATGCTGTTAACATTAGGAAGGTTAAGTGCTTGAGTGGACCCCTCTGTATCTTTTAGTCTGGTTTTTTTCTCGGGATAAGACTAAGTCTTATGGGGTGCTAGTCTAGCACCTAGATTAGCAGTCAGAAATACCTCCTAAGTCTTATGGGAGTGCTAATCTAGCAGCTAGATTAGCGATCACGTCAGCCTAATACGAACCATTCCCCGCCCAACACTGAACTGAACAAAGACCCAACATAGCTAAACCATTCCGCTTCAAATCTCGTAGTCGGATCAAAAATATCTGCTCAAGCGGGCAACCATTCATGAAAGGTATTTTTTCAAGCGCTCGAACCATTGGGCGTAATTCATCTAGCATGCTACTTCACATGCTAGCAAATCTAGGAGAGAGAACTAGTGTTAACTTTTTTGCTACGCTTTTTTGAATTGCAACACTTAAGTGCTAATCTAGCACCTCCAATCTAGCCCATAAGACTTAGTCTAAACGTAGCGGTAACCTAGGATTTCAGGTAAGAAAATTGAAACTTTAAATAAAGTAAAATGATATGAATATTTAAGTTAATTTGTTGTTAATTATTATTTATCATCCAACCTTCAATTTGAAGATTGGGAAGAAAGCACTCCCTCTCTCTCTCTCTTTTTTTTTTTATTTAACCTCATTTTATCAATTCATAATAAGAAATGTTCTCAGAAATCTAAGTATTAGTAGCAGTTCCAACATAATATAGATATTGTTCAAAATAACAGTAAGTGCAATCTCCTTTCTGCATGTGTTAACATTACTGTTACAAAAAGTGGAAATATTTGTCGAAGAAAGCTCTCTCTCATGAACAAGCATAAGTCCAAAAAACCACTTAGTTCTTTGACAAACACCCAATGGCGGCTAACCCTAGCTTTAGCCTCCCCTAAATATGCACAAATCATAAATCCATCCTTCCTTTCACCTTGTATTTATTATTTAGTCTACCACTTATATATTCATTAGTCCACTTTAGGTAAGGAAGACGAAATGAATTTTAAAAGTGCAAGTTTACCTCCCTTTGAAAGATTTATTCTTCTCCATATTGATAAACGAGAATCAAACTTTTCAATTATCGTATCCCAAATTCCTTTTGCACCGGACTTTTCTCCAAGCGGCACTACGTGAAAGGTAAAGAATCCGTAGAACAACTAAATTCAGTAGCCCAAGTCAATAATCCTAGTACATCACAAACCACTATAAGCCTTGTCTTAGAAGTATTAACCTTCAAACCAACAATGTATTTAAACCAATGAAGATATGAAAACAACTTATGTAACTCCTCCTTATTGTGATCTACAAAAAATATAGTATCATCTTCATAATGTAGGTGATTAACAATTATAATTGAAGGGGAAACAGAGCATCCACTAAACAAGCTTTGATTGGCATCTCTATCCATGTATTTGGAGAAAACCATTGCATTGTTAATCAAAAGAAGGGAGACTGGGAAGCCTTGTGTGACAACTCTTGAACTAGTGAAATAACCGAATGATGAACCATTTATAAGAACAGAATAAGATGAAGTACAGTAACAAAACTGTTTGTACCATAAGTAAAAATACCACTTAATGGGCCAAATTGATACTTGAATCATGTTTTGGTCCTCATCCAAGCCCACTAACTACAACCAAGGTAGCCCACCACCTGCACTGAGACCACCAATGGTCAAAGTTGGTCAACTATCGAAGTCAATGTCCGATCAAGGTCAATGGTCAAAGTCAATGGTTGGTCAATAGTCAAAGTCAACCGTTCGTCAACTATCAAAGTCACCGCACTCCTAGCCAATTTTCAGGCCTTGTAGCCAGGAATGTCACGTAACCACCTCTAGCCAAAAATTCTTCCACATCCGCACCGGTCCCAACGATCTCCAACCATGCTCCATCCAACCTATCATGTCCTCCAACCATGCTCTCGATCCATGCGCAAGACCCAGCCTCCATCACGTTGCCGCCATCAACCATCAAGCGCCTTGCCCATGCATTGACAAATTGTTCAACCAAATAAGTGTCCACCAATACCGCCAACAATCATTTATGCGAATTGAATTCCAACATTTTATCCATTTCATCCATTGAATTCCATGCGGTACTAATCGGCAATAGCTTCACCCATGATACTAAAGGCAATTTTCAACCATGCGATACTAAAGGCGACAATTTCATACATGAATTAACTACAAACAAACATGCAATTGATGATGGTGGCTTGAATGAGCGCTTAATGTAATTTATGTTATATTTAGATATGAAATTGTATAAATAGGGAGGACGAGTGTAAATGAAAAAGGGCAACCAAAGAGGAAAAAGAGAAAAACATATTTTGTAATAGAAAAATCAATAAAACATTTCTCCCCAAAGGGATTCATCCGTGGATGTAGGCAAACCATCTTCAACCACGTTAAACCTCATCTTTGTCTCTTTATTTGCTTTCCAATCCGTCTCCAAATCCTAATACTCACCAAAACTATCCATTCATCGTGTTTCGTGCCCAAAAGTAATTTTGGGTACAAACATTAAGCGCCGACTAAGGGGAATATACGAGAAAAGAAATCGTGCTTTCCCATTGAGAAAATTTGTAGAAAATGCTTCAAAATCGTGTCCGTGAAAAAGCGTCGAGCATTTTGAAAATCATCTGCGGCTATGTCCGATTGATCTAATCGCTATGATGGTTTAGTTATAACAATCGCATCAATTGATCGCAGTTCGAATTGATCGTATAATCGCATATACTACGTCCGGCTTGATAGCAACCTGCAACCAAGATTCGCCCTTTCAGTTTGTTGAAGCTATTAGTCAGGATATCAAAAAATGATCACTACAAAAATCATGATAGTGTTCTTTGAACGCTGGTTGCGGCAAAAGATGTAGTGAAATACCATCAAAATCACAGTAGGATATTCGATCCACAACATGGCAGATCTGGAGCTTTCGATTTCTATCATCGCCATTCCGTACTGATCGCACTGTTGCAGATGATTAATCACAATTACTATAGCCCAAAGATCGCATTTGAAGCCACCAAAGCCGACTTACGCGAAAATCACCAAGGTTGTTGTCGGGGATGTTCGATCCAACGCATGATTCAAGTCCCAAGTCCGAAAAATTGCTTCTCAAATAACGCATTATCCACCTATTCAAAGTTTGTTGTATGACCAAATCGATACTGCCATGATATCAAAGATGTCAAGTTGTCTACATCTCAAGGTGCTTAAATACCCAAGGGAAAACCTCCAGAAAAGCATCTCAGAAAATTCCAGAAAGGGCCACAAAAGTGCAGCAAAACCATGGTGAAAGGTCTCCATGAGAAACAAAGATAGTCCAACAAACCGTTACAAAGGAAATGAAGAAAAAGAAAACTCGTTACAAAAAGTTCAAAAGCAATGGCAACCAATTCATCCGAAAAGCTGCGTTGCTAAAAAGTTCTCATCGTGAAAAAAAAAACGCCCAAGCCGGCCTTCCAACACGAGCGGCAACACGAAGGCAAGTAGCATGCACCATGCCTCAGATCTGTTCACCCTCTTCAGGGGTTTCGTTCACCCACTTTACTTTTCACTCACCCACGTCAATGGTGTCCATCACCCACTTCCATCAACAAGAAAAAGGTTCGATGCTTCTTGTTACATCAAATTGCGATGTTCTACATGTAAACCGTTGATGCTCATTGGTACATCAAACTACGATGATCCGCGATACATCAAAGTTTAATTCTAAACAATGGTTTGATGCAATGGTGGTACATCAACCTTAGATGCGCTGTACACACAGACCGTTGATGCTCCCTGGTATATCCATTTTCGATGATCTGTAAAACATCAAAATCAAATTCAAAAAAAAAAAAAAAAAAAAAAAAAAAAAAAAAAATCATCCCGGAGGCCAAGCCGGCAGCCATCACGAGCGCAGCGGAGAATCCAGCGGCAGCACGGCGGCGGCGAATAGCGCGGCTATTTAATCACACACAGCACCTCGATGCAAATAATCTAGCGATTAATTAAGGGTTTGATTTGTTGCGCGATACAACTTAATTCCGTAGTCTCTGTTCCAATGGAACGCGGTGCAACTTAATCCCGTAGCCCTCGGATTATTCCGCCGATTTCTCTTGCCTTGCGGATATCTACACCCCACTAGGGCTTGGTCTAAAAATTGTTTCGTTGATATCTTCTTCGTCTCACGTCCGAATTGGATGATTTTTGGCTCGTTACATCGCATTTCAATATCCTACGACATGAAGGTAAAATTTTGCAATTGGAGAATAATATTTTTTGGGACAATCACGTCATCAACATGTTAGAGCAAGGCGCTTCACCAACCAATTTTGTTTCCTCAATAACTTCTTCTTCGTGCATCCAAACTGAGTGATTGTCGGCCCGATAAGATCGTATGTCAATTACCAAGATCGTGAAGGCAACATTCCAATTTTCGGAGAAAGTTAAAATTTTTAGAAATGTAAAATGACAGCACCAAAACGGTCACATCCAATCACCAAATTTAAATACCGGAAGTCAAATTGATTGAATCTGCTGCGGTCCTTTTCCATAACTATTACAATGGTTGATTGAACTATTGTAATCCAGTTTCACAGAAACAACTGTTGGCCTGTTGATCGAACAGCCACAGTCCTTTTTAATTCCTACAGTCCAGTGGGTCGAACTGTTGTAGTCCGATTTTCCCGAAAAACTGTTTCAATACAAATTCCCTCTCAACCGATTGATCAGTTTTGCGTATAATCACAGTAGTAACTGATCACAACAAATAAATACAGCTTATAGTAATCATGTCTTGATCCAGCCTTAGGCTTAATTGGTGCATTCCAGTCCCACTGATAAATCAATTACTAAGTCTAGACGCGGACGCTAAGTCGAGACGACGCTAAGGCAACTATAACTAATCATCGTCATTGAAAACACAGACATAGCCAGTGGGCATCCTAATCACTTCTCAAAGCGAAGTCGCAGCAAACATTTTCAATAAGGTAAGTATACAATTTACATATTTTTGCATCTTTTCATATATTCATGCATACTTTTGGTAAGACACCTTTAATGTGGCAAGCATCTTCTCAACGAGGGATGCACACATTTCAATTCTCCGCGCATCCGGAATAGTGGGATTGGCCCCCACGCGAATTCAGTGTAGCAGACATATTCAAAATCCCATGCGCGAGCAAATGCAAGCAAGGCAAGACACCTTGTGCAAGCATTGAGCAAAGATGACAATTACTATCTTCCGGGAAAAGTTACATATCACTTCAACATGACTGACCATCACTTTGGGGCGTAGATATGTAACACCTCGTGGTCTAAAATTACTCTTTTGGGGCAAGCAGTAACACTTCATACGCTTGGGGGCAAGTTACATAGCACCTAATTGCGCTTAAGCTCCCGAAAATCGAAACTTCAAGTAACCCAAACTTCTTAGTCCTCCAACGAGTTGTAGGATTAAGAGGGGGCGAGCGTACACCCTAATATTTTTACGCAATTTTTACAATCAGTAATGTTAAACTGTTATAATTATGTTGATTGAATTTTTGTACTTCAGTTCAAAAGCAACTGCTGCACTCAGTTGGACGCAACTGATGCAGTCCAGTTTTGCTTACGAATTCTGTACTCAGTTGGACGCAACTGATGCAGTCCCGTGGCACTTGATGAAATCATGTTGTCTAGTTTTATTCGTAATCATATAATTTATATTTATCGAGTTGTTTAAACCAAGTCCTCAAAGATTCAAGCATCAATGACCAGCTACGTATCATAGCTGTAACTGTTGTTTTCAAGTTGTTTGATTCCACCTCGATCGCAGTGATGCAACAATGGGTTGTTAGCTCTCGGTACCACCTCATCGCCGCATAGCAGCTCCTTTTCCGCTGTCGTGCTTCCAACGATTCACTACTCGATGCAAATGAGGCGCTAGCCTATTTAATGATCGTACCAAGTAGCATAACTTCGCTCGCTGTTGCTACATTCCAACCCGATCACAACATGCGATCGACTATAGCTTGATTCTGCGATCCAATTGATCGCAAACCAGCAAGATAACTGCTTGTTGTTGCCGCATTCCAATTGATCATCACGATGCGATCGATTTTGTCTTATTCTTGCGTCCACACTAACCAGAATGCTAATCATGCTCATCGTTCTTGCATTCCACTGATCGCACATTGCAGTTCAATTTTGCTCATCACTCCTAATAATCCAATTGATCACAAATTCGCAGTAATCAAATTCACTCAATGTTGTTACCGCCATTTCCAACACCACCGCCCATTATCAAGCTTTTGTTGCATCACTTGATTTGTTTTTTACAACACTTGGGGCGACTTGATTACGATCTCCACAATCAACGAAGGCATTTCTATTTACGCTTCTAAAACATAAATTTACTCTTTTGGGGCGTCTTTGATTTCCGCAAACAACAAGGGAAGTTCTCCAATCACCTCAATATCAATAGTCCACACTTGGGGCGAGATTTATCATTGACTAAGGAACACAAAATTTTTTCTTAACCCCCAACAAGTTGGAGGTTAAGAGGGGGCGATGTTTGTACAATAAGTAAAAATAACACTTAATGGGCCAAATTGATACTTGAATCATGTTTTGGTCCTCATCCAAGCCCACTAACCACCAACCAAGGTAGCCCACCAAATGCACGCACAGGTCAATGGTCAAAGTCGGTCAACTATCGAAGTCAACGTCCGATCAAGGTCAATGGTCAAAGTCAATGGTTGGTCAATAGTCAAAGTCATCCGTCAGGTCAACTATTGAAGTCGGGCCGCACCCTAGCCAATTTTCGGTCTTGAGCCGTAATGCCGCTAACCAATTCCTAGCCAAAAATTCTTCCGCACCGCCAACCGGTCCCCCAACTCTCAACCATGCTCCATCCACGCTGCCAACCATCATGTCATCGACAATCTCCAACCATCTTTGCCACCCCCTCCATCCACGCCGCCACCATCACGTCCACAACCATCAAGCCAGTCCTTGCCCATGGAATCACTGCTCACCAGCGAAGTGTCCACCAATACCTGCCAAAGCAATCATTTATGCGTAATTGAATTCAACAGTTTCATCCATTGAATTCCATGCGATTAATCAGAAGCAGCGATTTCAACCATGCGACTAATCTGCAGCAGTTTCAGCCATGCGATACTAAAGGCGTTTTGACCATGTAGCACTAAAGGCAACATTCATACATGCGACTTAACTACAATTGTTTCATACAATTGATGATGGTGGCTTGAATGAGCGATTAATGTAATTTATGTTATATTTAGATATGAAATCAGATAAATAAGGAGGAGCAGAAATGAAAAAAGGGCAACCAATAGAGGAAAAAGAGAGAAAAAATAGACTGTAATTCGATTATCAATAAAACACTACTCCCCAAAGGGATTCACCCGTGGATGTAGGCAAACCATGCCGAACCACGTTAAACCTCTGTGTCTCTTTATTTGCTTTCCAATCCGTCTCCAAATCCTAATACTCACCAAAACTATCCATTCATCGTGTTTCGTGCCCAAATGTAATTTTGGGTACAAACAAAAACCTCAACCATTTCCACCATTTCCTGTTAAAACCCATTTGATTTAACACAAATTCCAGGTATCTCCAATAAATTATATCAAAAGTTTTTTCAAGATCAAATTTGCATACAATTTCATCATTTTTAGACCTAATTTTTGAATTTACTAATTCATTTGTTATCAAAGTACCTTCAATAATTTGCGCGCCTTCAATATATGCGCACACTGCACTTTAGATATAAGCTTATCCATAATAAATTTAAGCCTATTAGCCAAGACTTTTGTTATGATCTTGTAAAAACTAGTTAGTAGGAAAATAGGTTTACAATATTTTATAGTCTCAATATGGTCCTTTTTTGGTACAAGAGTAATGAAAGGATAGTTGTGTTTAGAATTAATGGTACCTAAGGTGCAAAATTCATTCACAGTTCCCATGATATCTTCCTTGATGAAATTCCAACACTTCTAAAAGAACATAATAGGGAAACCATCCGGACCCGGGGCCTTGTCATTTCTTAATTCTCATATAGCATGCATAACCTCTTCTTCAGTAAAACCATCGTCTAGAACTTCAGCTTCCATAGAAGGAATGCTATTAAACTCAATACCCTCCAAGTCAGGTCTTATTACCTCTTCTTTAATAAAGAGATTTCTATACTAGTCCACTATGTGTTTTTGCAATTTGATTCAGCCAACCAATTCATTACCAATATAGAGTTGCCTGATTCTGTTGTGTCGTCTTCTTGTTGAAGCATTACTAATGAAAACAGACGTATTTCTTTCACATTCTTTTATCAATTTATTGTTTGATTTGATTCTCCAAGATACCTCTTCCATCTTTGTAATCTTCTCAAAGTCCGCTTTGTTTTGCAGTTGTGCATTCAATTCTTCTTCGGAGAGTATGTGATTCTCAACAAGCTCATCTAGTTGTTGAAATATCAGAGAGAACAGAATTCAACTTTGTGTTCGTGTGACCAAATACTTCCTTGATCCAGACTTTTAATTTCTCCATTAGTGCCTTCAACTTCAGCCACAACACGTTGCTAGGAGTGCCTGCAAAACAAATTGAATGCCACCAATCTTCCAAAAGTTGTAAAAATCCGTTCTCCAAGAACCACATGACTTCAAACCTAAAAGGACCAGGTCCCCATGAAGGATCTGAGATATCTAGTAGTAAGGGTATATGATCATAGGTAGGTATGGCTTTGGCTAATTGGGATACAAAAGGATAGTGTTGTTCAAAGGAATGAGAGATAAAAAAAAACCTGTCTAATCTACACATTACAGGGTTTGATTGACCATTTAACCATGTATATCGGGCCCCTTTTAAAGGTTAGTCAATAAGATCATGTTCAACTTTAAACTTGTTGAACTTCGTCATACTCATTGTGATCTTTCTGCAATTCTTTTTCTCTTCACACTTGATTATCAAGCTTTATCCAATAATCAGTTCTCTCAAATGGTTTAGTTGGACCATAAACGTTTGTGAGAATCAATTAGAAGTTATCATACTTATTTATACAATGAATGGAAAGGGTATATTCACCGACAAGTGAGTCACAAACTTCCACAAAATATTTATCCCGAAGAATTAACTTACCACCAAACATCAAAGTTGTTTGGAATGTCCATCCTACATTCTTGTAACCACAAATCTGTTTGATTCCCCAAGATCAACAATGCATCATCGTAGTTTCTTGTATGATAATAATTGGAGATCTAATCAACTGAATCATTTTGTGCACCACAATTCTTCTATTAGTAGAATTTAAGCCCCAAACATTCCACGTAAGAATGTTATATATTTGTGACCTTACAATCTTTGAAAAACTATGAGTATATTTTCGGATTATATATGGATGTTGGTTTTCATGTCCATCAATATGACCTGAAACATGAAACACCTAGACTTCTTTATATCTATGCGAATTCATGGGCGTCCTCTTTTATAACTGCAGTCTATGTTGAGAGTTTAGTTTCACCAAACCTTAAAAGAAGTTACAATTAAGGTTATTATAGAAAATTGGTAGATCACATATATAGTTTGTTGTTGAAAAGCATTGAGGATCCGAATGATATTCCAAAAGTACCAATTTGGATTGATCGGTGGGCTTCATATCAATAAACTTTGTAATTTTGGTTGCCGGAAAGACATAGTGTTACTCTTATTTTATTGATTACTTATATTTTAACAATCTAACTTTTAAAGCTAAACTGTACTCACGTTCAACATTTATCTGTTTTCTTTTATACTTTGTTTCAATCCGCAGATCCATCCGCATCTAATCTGCTAGGATAATAGATTGGACATAGGTGAAAATTTTAAATCCGCCGTGGTACGGGTTACCAAATCCGTATGCACCCATCCACTCACCCCTAGATTATCTCACCGTACATGTACAATCCGATTGCCGAAACTCTTGCCTCAATTTTGCTGCACCCACCAGCACCAACTTCTATTGGATTTGCGCCAGTGATTTGGGCAGGCCCGCCCAACAAATCCTCCTAAATAAATAAAACAGCGGAAATGTTTTCATTTTTCTCTTTTCAGCCGAACATATCAAACGAAAATGCAATCGTCTAAAACCCTAGATACCAAAATCCCCAAAATTGAAAAATCAACATTTCTTCTTAAAATCAATTGAACAAGACGAACAGCCGCTGTGAAGTTAGGGTTTGTCCGATTCATGAGATCATCTAAAACCCTTGAATCCCTTTTCGCGTCCAAAGTAAACTGAGGTTAGTTCTTATTCTTCCTTTTTTTTTTTTTTTGCTTGATTTGCTTGACTGTTACTTAAATCGTCATCGTTGTCTTGTCGATTGCACAAAATTTACACAGTGTTTGGTTTGTCTCCAATTTTTAGTAATCCCCAGTTTTTTATGAGTAAGAGATGCAGTTAGTAGTGTAAATGTATGTTTTCCCAGAATTTGCTAGGAAGTTGATGCAGGATGAAATACAACTGAAGGGTCTTGAGATAGTTAATAGAAAGATACTGTAAATCACAAGTCACAACTATGAGCAAGTAAAACTGGATCTTATTCTTCTATTTAGGTTCGAGGAAATTTTACAGTGAGTCCAGATTTTGCAATGGTATATTTGGGGGGGAGAATGTAAATAATTATGTCCTCTAGGAAGAATAGTGATAAGTGAGACATTAATACGCCAAGGGAGGTATTTAGAGAAGACCAGCAGCAAAATCTGAAACATAGAAAACTTGAATAATCAGCAACTTAACATCGAATTGGGATTCTGGGGCAAATTTTGATTAAAGTAATTATGTCTCCAGATCTTGTTAATTATAGTGTATTGGCTTATTTATTTTGCTGGTCCCTGCTTGGTGCAGCAATATCAATCACCCAAGTTGGGACCATCAAACTTTATTAGGCTAATGATCCTGTTTTACAGGAGTTGTTTCTAAATAGCACTTAAAAAACTCGATAGTGCTCTTAAATTGTTATCCATTTGAAACATCTTGCTAATCCTTATGTTCATCTCAACTGTCTAACAAATAAAAATTGATCAATGAACTTTATGTAACACCAAACTGTGACCAGGTGAACCATCTGTATCATAGCTTGTAGGTTCGGTATCAATTTGTATAAACTTGTTCTTTCTTTGGGTCTACTTTGCTTATAGTTGTAACAGTACAATCAAATCATAAGATGGATTCTTACCTAGATACTTCTGCTACTGAAATTTCTTTCCTTATATACTTCAAGTTCAAGGACTCGCAAATCAAGGAGAATTGTGAAATTTTCTGAGTGTGCCTTGAATCTGAACTGTTTAGCCGTAGCTTTTAGATTTCAACTTGTAAAACTGAATTAGGTATTTCGTTTTATTTAGTGTTTCTTACCTAGTCTTACCTTGGCTAAGTTAGTTTATAGGTCCAATCATTGTTGGGAGGTTAAGAATGCTAGGCTAGGCAGATATCTATATGGAAGGATCAAGGATGTGAGGATACCAGGTTGGAAAACACCTCCCGGTTTCAAAATCTTATTTCTGGTAACCTGAGAACAGTTGGGCAGTTGATTGACCTTTTGAATGTCTTGTTTGAGAACCATACCCTTTATGAAATTTTGGGAAATTAGATTACCTGTAAAGGGTGAAGATAGGTTGATATGGGCTACTGCCCACGATAGTTTATTCTCTGTCAAAACAGCCTATAGGGCTGTTGAGTCCTTGTGTACTGTCACTGTTAGGAGTAAGACAGTTAGCTTATTTTTCCTTGGACTCTGTCATGGTGAGTATGAGACCACTTAGCATTTGCTTATTGTCATGTTACTAAACAAATTTGGTGTTCAGTGAATAGTATTTTGCCGATACTAAATGGTATAAATATCCTAGACTGGATATCTGGTTGGTAATTGAATTCATCTAACTCTGACCGCTGTCAAAATGATATGGATGCATCTGCAGGGTTCTACATTATATTTAAGATGTCCAGCAGAATAGTGTAAATGTATGTTTTCCCAGTATTTGCTATAAAGTTGATGCAGGATGAAATACAACTGATAGTGTTCTTTCAGTACTATATTAACACCTCTTCTCATTTGATTTACTTCGTTTGATTTTTTTGAATGTTAAGGACGCCCATGGTTAAGAAGCTTCACGTCTCGCTGGTTCTTGGATTTCTGGTATTGCTGTTTGTCCTCTTTCCAACTCAATAATCAACCATTGCAGACTGGGTTTGATATAGTGGTTGAGAAGCTAGATGGTTTCCAGAAAAGGATATTAAAGTCGTAGACTGTATCAGTTTTTCTTGTTGATGTGTGGGACTATGATTATGAATCGTAATGAGAGTTTGATATTGTTGAAAAATACATATGGATGTTTGTTGTTGTGGTTTGTTGGTTTCGCGAAGAGAAATGGCCTAGACAAGATAATTACACGAAGGGTCTTAATGTGTGTGGCTGGGTTGATGGCTCTCGCTGTTATAAAGATTCAAAGTATCTTTAGCTTGATCTTTCTGAGTCTGCTGTTTGTTTTTCTCGTCTTTCTCGTGGCAATTACGTATGACAGTGATACATCCGGTTTCACAGAAGGGGTTTGTATTTGTTTTCTTGCATCAGCTGGGGTATATGCATTGCAGGGAGTTCTATATCACGCTTTGGTATGTCTGTGTGTGTTTGGAATAGCGTTTGCGGCTAAGGTATATATTCTATAGTATCTTCTCCAGCTTATATTCATACTGTTTTTTTTTTTTTCTTGTGATTGTCATTTAGTTATTGCAACTAATTTATATTCTTTGATTGGTTTCAGCGCATTCGGGGTTAAACCAGACGTATTTTTGAGGGAGTAAGCGGACGGCCTGGTTTGAGTTTTCTTTTCTTCAACGAGTCTTAGCTTGGCATTAGTTGTTTCCTTTAATCATGACTTGGTCTTCAATATCTTGAGCTTTGAACTCGTTTCTTGTTATTCTTAGCTTCGCACAAACTTCTCTTTCTTTGATCTCTGTAAATACTTAAAAAAATTCGCACAAACTTTTCTTTCTTTTCAGCTTATTCACTCATTATCTTAACTGCCATCTTTTCCATTTGTATATTGCTGGGTATTATCTAAATTGTGATTTGCATTGTGTGTGATTACACCCTTGTTGCTGTAGAACACCAGCACACCATTATTTACCCCATCTAGTTTTTGTATTCCCAAGCTTTAGTGGGAAGGTTTTAGGTGTTCCATGGTGCAGAGACAAATATAATTTTCAATTACATTGAATAAGAGCAAGAACAATAGGTAAAGGTAAAGGTAAAAGAAGAAAAATAGAACAACAGGAAATAGGAAAGCATCTCCTCAATTGTTGACAAGTGAATTGCATACGCTTCTCAGAGAAAGAAGCAAAGTACTCCTTAAAACTTTTAATAAGGGAAGGCTACAATAACAGACTGGAATAGCTCGGAATGGCTCTGATCATAAGCATTTTCCCAATCATATGCATTTGGCCCATGAGCAAAGACCATCATTATTCATTGTATTATTTGGCTTAGGGGTGAGCATTTAGGATCGACTCCCAAGCTCTGACTGCCAGAAACACTCTGTTTTGGGGTTGAAGAAAACTGGAAAATTGAAAGGTTCGGAGCCTCTGATTCAGTCTTATCTGAGTAGTACAATTGTCCTCCTCAAACCACGTTACTGACTCCGAGATACTTGCATTTGCTCTAACCCGACTGAGAGCCTCGATCTTATTCTTGATGCATTTCCCTCATTATGATACTTCAAATTTACTTCAGGTGACTGACAGGTCATCTCTGGGCAACTGGGGAAGGAAACTTTGCATCATTTCTTATCATGCGTAATGCAGCTACTCAGGTAACTTTAAGCTGCCTCAAGTCCTTCTTGATAAAAACGTACAGGGCCTTCATTGCACGAAGCAAGTTTTTAGAACCCATTAATTTATTACACATAAAAATTGTTGCGGACTCCCATGTCGAGCTTTATTCTCTAGATGTTCCGAGAACATGTAGCAAGGCATTGGTATCTGTCAGTACACTTAATTGTTCAAATCATTAATGGAGTGGCTCACCTTTTTTCTGGGCAACGGCACTTGTCTCAGAGAGTAAAATGCATTCAAATGCTCAATCAGCTTTCAAGTTCTTCTAGGGACTTCATCCCTGTGACATCTTTGGTGCCCGACTCTTTGGAGTACATTGGACTAGAGTTGTTGGCATAAAACATTGGCTTTCAATAAACCTTCAGGTTCATCTTTTAGGGACTCAGACACCGTCGTAGTGATCTCAGTATTTGCTTTACCTACCCAGTTACATTTAGTATTGCATAGAGGATAATAAGGATTCTTACAGCTCTTCCAAGATTTTAGCAAAATTCAAGAAAATACATCCCCAACAGCTGTTTGGAACAGAATGTCTGCAAAAACCGTCTTTCCTTGTCTGATAATTGAAATCAAGTGGTGTATGTTGCTTTATATTTAGGGGGTCGTATGAATTGGTACTTATTTGGGTTTCATATGTGGAAAATGATAATTTTGATTTTTTAATAATATATAGAAATTCTTTCTAGATTTATCTGACTAGTAAGTCGTCCACCGTAAAAACGGAAAACCTAGCTATCAATCTAAGTTCTCAAAACTAGTTTTTGCTATGTATCTTAGATTCTTAGTTTAAATGGAGGAGGGGGCCAAAATCATCTAAAATGCTCACATTTGGCAGTGTTTTACTTTTATTGCAAGGACCTGTATTTGGGGGGGTTTCCGTATGGGCAAAAACTAAGTGCAATCTAGTCACTATGTTAAGCAGTGGATGAAAATGAAGTTTTTCAGTTGGTAATGGTCAAGTCACTCGTGGTCAAACCTACCAGTTTATTTGATCCTCTTGAGTACCGAACAGAATTCTTAAGATTTGTGCAAGGCTCATTGATTAAGATGTACAACAGTTTAGATCATTAAACCCAACAATTCTTATCAATAAACTGGAAGTCTTTTCATTTTCTCAGTCAAAAAGGCTTTCTTGTTTCTTCCCTTCCTCTATGTAAATATTTTTTTTTTTTATGCTGATAAAGAAAAGATATATTGAGAAGATTAGCAGACAAAAATAGCAGCTAACCACCAAACAAAAATACAAGGATACAAAGCTAGAAGCCTAGCAGGAAGGACAAACCCCAAAAAAAAAAAAAAAGAAAAACAAGGATTAGGGAGGTCTAAATATACACTGATTTTATCCTACATTGTGTCCTGAACAGTTTACTTCATCTGCATTTTTGTTGCTTCTGATGGTACCATCTCTCTCTCACACTAATGTTTTTTAGTTTTGATTTGGATCTCATGTTGAGAAACTAGTTATACCTGAATCTACATGGGTTTGCATTATTAGGCGTATACATCTACCTTGACAAGGATGGTAGTGTCCCTTTTAAAACCTGGCGAGATTGGGGTATACCCAAACTAATTGGGGTATACCCAATTTCAAGGGGACATGATGTGTCATTATTAAAAAGTGTGATTTTACTTTAATACCCTTGAACTAATTAAATTTTAAAAATAAACTCATTTCTTAATTTCATTAACCCTAAAATTAAAAAAACTAACCAACTCTTAATCTTCTCTTCTTCTTCATCTTCATCTTCCATCAACCAAAGCCATATAAAAATCTTCAACTTTGATTTTCCAAAAAAAATTGTTGACTCTAACAAATGAAAAAGAAGACTATAAATGATGTTTAAACTCAAACCCATCATTGTGTTGTGTGATTTGATTGTTATATTAGGTTAGAAATCGAAAATTATGATTTCTGTGTTTTTGGCCGGCAAGGTCGTAGCATGCATATCTTGCCGACTTTTCATAACAGCCATGGCGGCGACTGTAAATTTTTCAACGGCCGGCGGGTATTTTTTGAATACCTCGCTTGGCCAAATCTAGATAGGAAGGGTATTTTTGAATACCTTGCTTAGGCCAAAACAGCCGGGAGGGTATTTTTTGAATACCTTGCCGGCCAATAAAATTTTTATGTCATCTCCTGTATGTCAAAAACAAAAGTCGGCAAGGTCGACGATGAAGATCATGCCGGCCACTTTTGGCCGGCGAGGTCGACGATGAAGACCTTGCCGGCAACTTTTTGGCCGGCGAGGTCGACGATGAAGATCTTGCCGGCCACTTTTGGCCAAAGATGATCTTCATTAGTCGACCTTGCCGACTTTTCATATTTTCAGGCTGAAAGTGTTGATTTATTCTTTGATTTTGAGTATGATTTCATATAACGAATTCACAATCCCCTTTTTATAAGTATTTCGGTTGTGTGCTTCATTTTTTTGCAAGAGATATTCTCAAAAAAAAAAAAAAAAAAAATCATCAAAAATCATCCAACAAAAGTTCAATAAAAAACAAAATTTCATAACTTAAAATTCATAAGTTTTAATCTATTCAATCAATTTAAACTTAGTTAATTAATCTAATCAAAATTTTAGGGTTAATTAAACGAGGGCAATTTTGCCATTTTGAAAATATTTGGTTAAGGGGTGTCCTCTTTTACTTCAAAATGACCCTATTTTGTCTCATTGGGTATACCCCAATTAGTTTGGGTATACCCCAATCTCGCCAGGTTTTAAAACCTCAGGCATTGGAAAAGAATAAGTTAAAGGTAAAAATTGATCAATCATTCAATCCCGATGATCTTCTCCTTTGTACCAATGATACTACGCTTAATACACCCAATAAAATCCGTACATTGGAGCAGTACTGAGAGCAAGTCTTATGGTGGAATCCAAGCAATTCCAAGTGTGGAAAAACCATGAAATGTCAAGTCTAGTGGCTTCCAAGTTGGGGCTTTTCACAAAAAATCCAAGGAGGGTTCCATGGTTTGGTGGAAGGGTTCGTGGAGTCCATCTAAACGCCAATAGAAATAGCGTTAAACGCCAATAAGATTGGCGCTAAAAAAACGCCATTAAGAATTGCGTTTTTTTTAATCCGTAGATTTAAGATGAGTTGTTGAAATCTAACTGCTGGAAAAAAAGCTCCATTCTTATTGGCGTTTTATTAGCTCCATTAAGAATTGCGTTTTTTTTTTTAATCTGTAGATTTAAGATAAGTTATTGAAATCTAATGGCTGGAAAAAAACTCCATTCTTATTGCCGTTCTTTTAGCTCCAATCTTATTGGCGTTTTTTTAGCTCCATTAAGAATAGCGTTTTTACTATTCCACCATTACACTTGCGCTTCCATCCACAGTTCCAAATGCTGAGGTGGCGTGGAAGATGGAAGATGGATGGATTTCACCATAAGACTTGCTCTGATGAAGAGAGATGGTTAGAGATGGTTTTGGAATATTGGTGTGGAGCCACATGGAAGGGTGGGTGTGCAATTGCCCACCCAGCCCAACTGGCTCCCAAGCCCAATTGTGACCACTTAAGCCAAATTTTTGGCATTTTAGCCCATTTGCACCCCCTAAAATAGGAGGAGATTGGTAACCTGCTCACCCATTTTCTAAAACCTGGCTCCGCCCACCATGCCGCATCATTACAAGTTAGAGTTTTACGGCTTATTCTAATGCAATGTTAAGCAACGTAGTTTGCCACTTTTGCACCCACTATGGGTATGGCAAAGCGATAAACGTAACCCCCTAAGTGTCAAATATACCACCTAGACATACGCACTTGGGCATACACGATAGAAGAAAGTCCATCGCTTGATAGTCTTAGAATTGCCTGATGGTCAGAAGACCGTCGGCTACAGTCTTTCTATCGTTGGGCGCTTTGATCATCGCTTAGTAGTTCATCATCCAACGGCTAGAAATTCTCTCATATAAATACTCAACCTCAAATTTCAATTCACAACAGAATTTCCAAATAATCTCTAGAATTTCTATATCCCTCAATATCTTCTTATCTAAACCAAGATAAAATCACACCTTCACCACACTTCTTAATTTCCTGTAATACGGCTTTCGATCTCAATCTCGACTTCAATCTCATGGAAAAGATAACAAAAGTAACAAAGTTTGGGGGTCCAAAATTCACTGTCGCAGAAGATGAATGTATTTGTTTAGGTTACCCAAGGTTGTACCTACATTGTATAGCAAGATGGTAATACCATGTGGGATAATTTGTTTTAAGAAATATCAACAACAAACTATGAACACCAATAATAGTGATTCCAGTGGGTGGTTGCAACACTTCATTTTAATCAATAAGTCGCCTTATATGTTGTTGCGATAATGCAATATAAGAGAGTCCGAGAGAGTGGTCATGTGGATGTTGATGTGGAAAGATAGTGCGTCGTACAGACTGACAACGCAAAATTGGAACATATTTCCAATTCAAAAGTTGTTATCATATTTTACAAGTGTTGAATAAATATAATACAGACGTGTTAGCAGATAATTAACAAGTACCTGAAATAGCATCATACAATTCTTCTCCTTCAACACCAAATTTTTCACCATTTATACCAAGTCCATCGAATCCAACTTCTTCACTAAATACCACAAGAAACTAAAATACGAACTTAGTTCTCACTGATGATATACTAATAAAAAAATTCTAGGAAGAAACGGAACAAGATTATCTAGAATATTATCTACGAAGGGGGAACTCCGATGGCTTTAACATGGCAGAGTTTATAGAACATCAGAAGACCGTCGAGAAATAAAGAGCAGTTGACCGAATATTTCAAAACATGGAGATGAAAAAAAGTAGGCTTTCTCAAGAAAATTTTGTGAATGACTATGGAAGGCATAACATTCTTGGTACGGACACTTTAATTATGAACAACCAACAAAAACATGTGTGGCAACTCGAATTTGACAAGATACAAGCACAAATTGAACAACAAGCTGTATTTAATAACAACCCAGCTAGTGGCAATAATGGCTATGATGACTTCGATGTAGTAGTATCTCCGAATTAGATACTTGGTTTATTAATTTTAATTTTAGTTTGAAATGTTGAATATTTAATTTGAAATGTTATTGCATTCTACTGGATATTAATTTGAAATATTGTTGCATTCTACTGAATAATAATTTGAAATGAAAAGTATCTTAATTTGAAATGTTGTTGCATTATAACACCACATTAACATCCTTACATCGCATCAAATCCTATATGCGTAGTCAGAAACTCTTGAGGATGTGAAAATGAGCTTCGTATTCGAAAAAAAAAATTTATATCTTCGCCATTCCTCTTGACACTGCACTCGCCATTGATAAATATAAGAATATTCCTCTTTTCACCGGAACTCTCCATTGGTGATTATGAAATATAAAATTGAGAACACAGGTAAAGAAATAGGTAAAATATATGTAGGAGTAGGTATGAGTAATTTGATGAAGTAAATGGGCGTATATATAGGAATCAAGTAGGAGAAAATAGCCATTACAAAATAGACCTTAAACAATAAAGTCTCCATTGAGCGATGGGGATTACAACCAATATCTAGTGGTGATATGTATTCCTTGGAAACTATTGGAAATACGTTTGTAACTGTTTGTACCATAATATTTTGGCGCCAATATCGACTGACGCAAGCCTTATTAGCAAGATCAATTTTGGCCCATCCACGATCCAAAAAGAAGGTCTAAAATATCTAGATTACTTGGAATGCAAGTCGGCAAAATTATATAAATACAGGGAATCTTAACCCTGATAGACATGAAAGAAACACTAAGATAAACCCTAGAAGGGAATCCATTGTAATCCAATCAATAAAATAACTCTCCTTAGGGAGATTCATCCGTGGACATAGGCACAATGCCGAACCTCGTTAAATTCTTTGTCTTCTCTGTTTATCTCTAAATATCTTTCTAACCCTAATTTTTAATAATCATAATTGAATCATCGTGTTTAGTGCATAAAAGTAATTTTGGGTACAAAGAATAACCTTAATAAGGGTTGGAATGGCATCCATGATTTCACCACTTTATATGTCCGCATTTACCTTCTTTTATCTTTATATAGTTGTAAGTACTTGCATATTCCTTTTGTAACTCTTTGCTATTCGGCTTTGATGTTCAAAATTTATGTTTGTCACATCTTCGACTAAAATCTTTAAGAAAAAGAAAAGAAAAAATTCCTTTTAAAATGAAATCATCACATTAGGAGGAATTCCTGCTCTATTTTAATTTTGTCTAATGTTTTCGTTTCCTAAAAATCCTATGTGGGTTTACAAGAAGGTTAGTGTTGAAAATTTATTTGTAGTTTCATTCTCATTTATTTTTGTAATTGTACCGATAATGTTTGTTAGATTTATGTGTTTTCGTAGGTATTCTGATAGGGCATTGTTGCTAAAAAGTTTGAGTGTATGTTAAACATATTATTTAATGTGTCTCAGTTTTGTGCCTTGGCTTTCAATAGATTTTATCATATCACAATGGAATAATAGGCATATATATATTAGCCTTTTCTAACGATTAATGTTCACTTTTGATTGATAAAATCAAATCTAACAGGACCCAGAAGAGGATGCAATTAAGGCTTCAAAAATATATACACTTGCTGTGAAGTTAAGGATGAGTTTGATTCCTTTAAGCTACCAATTAGGAGATATGCTCTTAATGAAGATGAGATAAGTTATATTGGTAGCAATATTTTCTCTAAGTTACAAAGTGCATGGAGTAACCCTTCTGTGCGTAAACAGTTTGTTGTTGGCACCTATCTTTAAGTTGTCAAACAATTAGCATGGATGAATGCACACATATATTGTGCCCCAAATATTTATCCGTGGGATAAGTGGCTTTGGAGCATCAAACCCTAAAACCGAGAGTTTGTTCATGAAGGAAACACTTGGGGAAAGTCATGGGGAAGTTTATATTTTTACTATTGTACTTATGGTGGCCAGATTTTTTAAGAGAAAGATATTAAGTTGGATCATATTTTATACTAAACGGTGTATTATGTTTAAGTTTTATATTTATAGTATCGCCTAATACTATTGAAGTTCGGAGTCGATTATGGAGTTCCATACCTTTTCTCTTATATTCATGGATATATATAACAAGCCTTCGAGTATCCACTGGATGTAGGTTTTATCGGGGTATACATTACAATATCTTGGTAAGCAAGTGATTTGTGGTTTAGTAGGTCCACCTGCACATGGATCATAAACTCACAAATGTACCCGACAGAAGTTAAAGGGATGTATGGAGGGATAACTGCCGCGGCTGCTGGATCTTTTTCCTCATTATAATTATATTATCTTTTATATTTATTGATATTCATATACCTCTCTTCACATTTCTACAGATTAGTTGGTTTTGTTTCATTGTTTCATGGTCGATCAAATTGTTTAAAACAGATAACATATGCTCATTGATCTCAACTATAAGAAAAGAAAATTGTTGAATACAATTAAAGGTTTAAAAGAACAAAACAAAAGTCCTCAGTAAATGATGATAATAGTAATGATGTTAATACTCATCAAACAAGTGATTGAAGGTTATATAATCATGTATTCAACTAACAAGAACTCAACAACATAATCAAATTATAATAGCATACGCTCGTAGCCAACAAATGGTACATCTATAAAGTTTTAGCAAATTATGATAAAACGGCATAAAAGAACAACCATAAATGGATATGCTAATGTTATTCTTATAAGATATATATATATATATATGCCTTCTCATTATATTTTATGGATATAATACACGAATGAAAACACATATGGTTAATATCTTCACTTATAGTAGAATATAGTTGATAAATATTGATAATCTTTTTAGTCTCTCTTTATAACACAAAGTAAACTTAAAACTTGAAAAGAGCTTCCCAAAAATTTCACTTAACTAGTGTTTGTTCTATTTTATGAAAAACATGACTATCTTGTTTCGATAAAGATCTTTTTTCCCTAATCTTTCACAAGTAAGCAACATGGGTAAATGATGTTGCTTTTCGGAGTAAGTTTCACAAGCTTACGATGAAGCCTCAACTCATTCAATGACGCATCTTTGATCATATATCATGCGAAAAATGCAGATGTTACAGTTTACTAGCTATTATGTCGAAATATAAGAATAGTTAAGATTATCGAGATTCTAATTAGCTTCATGTATAAAAATGATGGTTCTATTATGTATGTCCAGCAACTCGCAAGGACCATGAACCTCTGATCTATTCCTTTTTTTTTTTTTCTTTTTTTTTTTAAAACACTTTCTTTTTCTTAACACTCTTATTTTTAAAAACAAGATTCATTGAATGAAGAATTTTTATTTTTATTTTATGACGACAAAGGAAAGAAAAATTGTTTCTTAAAACGTATCTTTAATTTTTTCCAAATAGATAATATTTGGTAACCATGTAGCCTTTCTGTTATTCAGTTTACCAAAATTTTAGTGTCGTTTATACAGATCATTAATGTGACCTTTCACAAAATTAATGCATTCCTTCCAATCAATGCATATGTGCAAATTATCAATCAACACCATTGGAACCGTTTCCATGGCCGTTTCACCTGTCTTGTCATATGTCGTAACCGCAAGTTCCTGCACAACACCTCAATTTCACAAGAGTGAAATGATACTTTTATGATAAAATGATTTTTTCGCCCCAACTAAGTAACCAATACCAAACCTATCATTTAAACTTTGCTTCCAACAAAAAAAGAAATCCAATTAACAAATGAATGCACTATCATCCAATTATTTGAACATAAATTCTTCTTGCATGTTGTTTTTTTCTTTTCTTTTTTTTTTGATTTCAACTATATTCACTTATTTATCTATTTCATATATGGCGTTTAGATACACCTCCAGAAGTAACTTTTTGCTTTCTATAAGGAAAAGAAATAGAGACAATTTTTTTTATAAGTGCTTTTGTTTTTCCAGAAGCAAAAATCTGTCTCAGAAACCAAATACAAAAACAATTTGCTTCCCAAAAATAAATAACTTTTTTTGCTTATAGAAGTCATTATCAAATTGTGTTTCCAAACTAAGAGCGTATTTCCCTCCAAGTGGTCCAAGAAGCAGTGAGAATATGACATTATTGTCATATCTTTACAGATAGAAATTTATTTTCGTATCCATGATTGTTTGTCTATATCAGATCTCGAATCTTGGAGGACCATATTTCCATTAGGAATTAAGGCCCAAACCTCTTTCGAGAAAGAACAGTGAAGGAGAAGGTGTTCCACAATTTTTATTAACGTTGATTATCCCTTAAAAGAATACAAATAGAATCATGATCAGTAGAGTATCTAAAGAATCTAGATTTAGTGGGAAGGATATTACTAAAATATTTCTAGAGGAAAAGTTGTACTTTTGGTAACACATGGGTATTCCAAAGATCTTTATAAGTTTGGATCTAAAAAAAAGACTAATCTGAAGCATATCATGACTAGAAATGACTCTGAAAACAGACTTAACAAAAAACAATACCAGACTTGGTAAGAGGCCAGACCAACCTATCTTCACCAGTTAATGGTAATCTAGTATTTCAAATTTTCTAGCAGTTTTCTGGGGCAAAAAAACACTGTATCAAATCAGCATTCCACTGTTTAGCATCTCCTAGAATTATGTCAGCCACTTTTAGGTTTGGTTTTGGACAAGCAAGACACAGAGGTTCACTAGTTTTGTCTATCCAATTATCACTGAAAGCTAAAATATTTTCACCCTTTTCAACTTCCCACAAACAATTGTTCCGAATAATTTCCAAACCTCTACGAGATACAATTTTAGACCTAGAAGAAACTTTAGGTTTAGGATTATGATTCATTCCTTTAAATAACTCTGCAACCAAATTGAAATTTATGTTACATTCCTTTAAAATCTTTACTGACAAATACAGAAAAGAGAAAACAAAGAAGAAGCATATTTTGAAGATTACCTTCCTCAATGCTAGAGGAATCATCTGGTACATACTCAATTAGAAATCAAGATCGACAGGCTTGAACCAACTTTGCGTACAGAGCAACGCCTCAACTATCCTCGCAGACAAAGAGCTTCTCCATTGACTAAGAACACGCTTCCCTGTACTAAATAAAGATTCAGACGCAACTGAAGAAACATGAATAGATAATATATCCTTTGCCATATGTCCGAGTATTTTATACTTGGTACTATTTTTTTTCTACCAAGACAATATATCAAAATTGGGATCACTTGGAGCATAATCATCCATCAAATACCTATCTAGCTCTGAGTTTGCATCAAAAACTGGGTTTTTTCTATGCCTTTTCTTCCTTGAATCAAGAATAGCCTCAATCGAATCCTCTACCATAACATCAGGAGTTAAATCTACAAAGAACAACACTTGGATCATGACCTTCCTCCGCCATTGAAAGCATAGACTTATACTCTTCAAAGAGTCTCACAAGATCTTCTTTTAACCTTTTCATAATACATTCAACCCTGTAATCATTGTTCTCATACAAACGCTGAAGCACAAACTCTAATTCACCTTGTTTCTCTCTTATATCAAGTATTCGGGCAAAAATAAAGTCAATTCATATCATCATACCTATCCCAAGTACTTGTTGTACTTGCCAATCATAAGAGTTGCCATACTTGAAATATAAGAATCTGGATTTATGGTATCTCTAAAAGCAATTAGTTGTGCATGGATGATTGTTAATTTCCATAAGAATGTATGTGTTGTAACCTGTGTTGAAGCAGAAAACTTAACAGTATAGTCAAGGAATACCTTAAAACACTTCACAAGGCATCTGGCATAATCCCAATCTTTAGTAGAATGAGCATGCTGCTTAGATTTTGTCTTCTTTTTCTTTTTCAGTAGTAGCTTCCTCCCTCTTGGATTACCATTCACACTTTCACTGTCAGATTCAGAACTTGATGAAGAGTTGGAAGATAACTCTAAGGTCATAATTATCTATATCAGAAAGTATATATGTCTTGAATATTATGTAAAGCAAATGATTCATCTTCAGGGAAAATATACTTCTTTTGGAACTCTTTGTCATTATTTGCTAACATATTAAAAACTCTTTCATACTTCTCAGCATCCTCTAACATCTAATATGTGTTATTCCATCGGGTTTTAACATCTAATATCAACCCTTTCTTACAGTCAATCCTTTCTCTTGTATAATAATATTCAAATGTAGCCAACCTAGATGGAGAACCAGTAACATACTTAAAAACTGACCTGATCCTCTTAATCGACGAGTTATATTTAAGTATTGCATCTCTTATAACTAGAGCAAGTACATGTGCAGGGCATCTGACTTTATAAGAACAAAAACTACAGAAACTTATAAATTGCATTGGTTGAATCAGAAATTAAATAGTCATTTATAATTAAAAAAAATACAAATTTCTTACATGTAAGTATTCATCTCTTTCAACTGCACATGTCCAACCAATCACACTAGTCTTCAAGTAATCAATATTGGCCACAGTATTAACATTAACATTGTCAAGAGTCACATCAAAAACATCTTCGAATCCCCAATCCACCAAATAATTTTCTAGCATGATACCAATGGCTTACTGTATGACCCTTCACTAAGCAAAACATGATAATTCTCTTTTGCAACTACCAATCATGATCTACATAATGAACGAGCACATATATAATTAAAATTATTCGGTGATGTCCATGTATCTATTGTTAGAGATACTCTTTGTTTGTTCGCCTTGAAATATGCTTCCAACAGTTTTTTCTCATCAATATATATTTTTAAAAGGTCTCTGTAAATTGTTATACGACTTGGGACCTGAAATCTAGGCTCAAACTCTTGAAGCATAAACCTTAAACCCTCTGATTCAACAATTCTAAACGACAACTCTACCTTAATTATGAACTCCACTAAACAACTTCTGCACCTCTCATAACTATAAGAGGAAAAAACTAGTTTAGTACTAACACCTGGCTTTGGGGGTAATAACGCAATACTCTGTTGTTCCTTCTTCCTATAAGGATTCTTATGACATTTAGACACATGATTCTTCAAACAAGTTGTCCCATTCCTAACCTTTTCATCAAAAGTATTCTTACAATGATTACATCTTGCTTGAAGAGGATTTAACCTAACAAAGTCTTTCACCCATACATCAGAAAACTGTTTTGACTTCTTGTTAACTTTGTCTGGGGTTGTAACTTCAGTTTAAGACAGAACAAGTACATATTGAGGTGCAGCTGAGGATGGTGCACTTGACATTTGGCTGGAAGTAGCCATAGCCAAAGCCAAAGGTGGAGTTGATGAACCGCCCATCAACCTCCCTGAAAAATATTGAACAACCATTTATATTTCAAACCAGATACTTGACAAATCACTTTCATTACAAGAGATAAAGCAACAATCAACTAAAATTATATTACCAAAACATATAACCTAACTACCTTAGGATAAACAATCAGAGATTCAACACAATCCAATACAGATATGATCTAAATCTGTAATACAATCAGCACAAATTTATATTCATATAATACCACACATATTCAATCAATCTAATATTGGATCCATATATATATAGTTATACTGATTGATTCCAGAAAATCAAATTGAAACCAATCAAATCAAAACAAAACATAAGAACAGTATAATAATAATTCAGAAATCAACATCAACAAATTGAAGCGAAAAAGAAATCGAATAATCTTAAATGAGAAAAAAATAAAAACCCAAATTTATAACTAGGAACTAGGAAGTTCATAGATGAAGATTAAGTGTTGATTTCGATTGTTGTCGATTATTGGTGAAGATTCGAAGTAGTTGTTGTTATTGTCGTAGGTGAAGAAGAAGAACTGAGGAGGAAGAAGAAGAACCGAGGAGGCCGAACAGAGAGGAAGAGACTAGAAAGTGGAGAGAAAGAGGGTTATCTTATCTACTAGTACCACTAGGGTTTCAATAACGGACAACTATGATTAATTTTATCAATGGTGTATATTTAACGGGTTTTTTCGGGCGGTTCGGACAGGTTTTAGCTAATACCAACTACCAACCCAACTATAGCAGGTTTTTATTTTCATAACCAACCCCGCACCCACAACGGACGGGTTCGAATTAAAAACTCAAGAGTTTAACGAATACAGACGAAGTCGGGTAAGTTTGGCGAGTCTCAGCTCTAATTTATGAAGGCGTCATTGAAAGAGAGTCAAATAGCAATAAATAAATTTGGTTAAATCAATTTTCACAAACTACAAAATGTTCCAAAATTTCACGCATGTTAATCTTAGAGACGCGGGACCCAGGCAATGCGAAAGGGTGTCTTTTGCGTTGGGGTTTGACACGGTTTGTTAAGAATTACTGTATTTCTCTTAACTTTTTTGAACGAGTTGGTGGCCATTTATGACATTCTGAACCTAGAGTATGATGATGTCAAAAAAACTCTCCTCTGGATATTCATTCATGGCTGTGGGCATTTGTAAAACCATTGTGTTTACGATGTACATTGACACAATCTATTCCTCGGTTGCAAGTCCAAATCCAATGTGGCTTCTGTTTTCCACTAGGGATTCCAAATCAAGCAAATTGAAATTTTCTGAGTCACTATATCCTGACTCGTCCGACTCAACTTTAAATTGGATTTCACATTTTATTACGCAAAATGATATTAGCCCCACCGAGTCATGTAAACTTCCCGAAAAATGGCATACCTTGTGAATACTTCCTGCCGATTAGAGAAAAAAAGACTTATGTAGGCAGAAGTTACATTCAGACTTGACGATGCTTGTGAATCTCCTTTAGAAAGAACTGCAATCAAGATAGATTGTTTTTTAACTATGTATAGCCCCATTGTGAAGATACAGTCTAGCTTGCTGAGTGACATATCAAATTGGAAGGTACACTTTTTCAAATTGAAACTTTAGAAGTTGTTATCTTATGCTCTGATTTGCATGTGGGAAGTCGTACATGTGGACTTAACCGAGATTTCTAACAACAGGGCATTTTTCCAACTTTTTTTAACGTTTGGACAGATCCCCAAGATTGCAGTCCATATTGGGACATTTTCTCAATTTTCCCATAAAGTATTTATCTTAGCTTCAGACTAATTGTAAGCTTTTGTGCAAATACAGGTCACAGCTATAGGGTTTCACAATGGACGACTAGGATTAGTTTTATCTAATGGTGTATAATTTGCGGGTTTTTTGGGCGGGTATGGACGGGTATTAGCTTAAACCAACCTCGCACCCACAGACAACGGTTTTTTTTTTTTTTCATAACCAACCCCGCACCCACAACGGGCGGGTTTGGACTAAAACCCCACGAGTTTAGCGGGTACGAACGGGTTTGGGTTTGATGGGTGGGTCTTGTGCAGCCCTGATTCACAAAGGAAGAAAAAACCATGAAACTAATGAGGAACATCATAGGACTCCCAATAAAGCTTACTCTTAACGGTAAAAAAAAAAAACAGCGCAGAAATTAGGGATTCATACTATGCATGACTGTTAGCAAAAATAAAATACTAAAAGCAAATAAAGCAAACAAAATCCTTGACTTTTAATAGTTGGAAACTACCTATACTATCTCCTAATTAAACCAACACAAAATTGGTTAAAAAGACCAAAATTAACAATTCCTGGATGAAAAGGATATTTAGATTTTGATACTGTTTAAATGGACAAAAATGTAAAAATAGCCAGGATGTAAACAGTTTCATCTTACCCATTTTTAAATATTTTTTTTATTTTTAATTTACATCAGGATGCATCAAGTTTCATCCTTGCTATTTATTAAATTTAAGTTGGGATTAATCCAGCTTCATACTTGCTATTTTTTTTGTGTCCATTTCACCCATAATAAGTTTTACCCGTCCATTTGGACCATGTTTTAAAAATATTTGGACAAATGACCCATTTTCCGTTAAACCAACGGAAAACATAAAAAGATAACAATATTTATACCAAGAGTATCCCTTCGACTGACTTTTGACGTATCCTCTTTGAACTGGGAGGAACCTTTCATTTCTGGTACCGACAGATACGACAAATTGATCAACCGAGTAACAGAGAAAGAAATCAAACTAATGAGGAGCATTAAGAAGAGATAGCCTCCAGCCTTATATATCATAAAAGATGATACAATCACCACGAGGAAGGAGATCCAGTTAGTCGTTGCAACCATCCCTACAAGTCTGCCTCTAACTTCTACCTTGTACATCCTTGAGCACATATGTGATTCCAACCCAAATGTGTAAGGGACAAGGCCGATTAGCAACAAAATAAGAGCAGGTCCTCCAGGAAGCTCGAATTCGCATTGTCTTGTGACGGAATCTGGTGTGAACCAGATTCCTTGTGCGGGAAAACAGGATGGTGATGTCCCGATAGGTTCTACAGCCAAGCAGGAAACAGGTGCACGCTGTGTAGAACAAAGGAGCGATTCATCAGTAAGCAAAAACGAAAAATATCATCGACATCATGCTTAATTTGCAATTACACAGGGAACAACCCATGCAGTACTAAGAACGGCTAGGGTAGTGAGTGGGAGAATACACAAAAAGATACAAATAAGTGCGAGTGCCAAATGTGGGTGTGATGTCGATACTGTAGTTGTAGTCTTACTTCAGTTAACTTTGGAATAAAAAATTATTTGCTTACCATGAAATTGTCATCAGTACCATCACAAAACCCACCTCCTGCTTGAAGGCATTGGAAACAGTTCCACGTATCTGCATCTGGTGCTGAAATATAACTCGGACATGTGTTGTAACCGAAATGGGTGATTGTCTCCAATTAAGTACTCACCCTTCTAATATTATTAGGTGATATAATTATGAAGAAACTTAACCCTAAAAGACACACCATCACACGGTATGATTTGACAAGCAAAATCTTCCTCCTCGCAAGTTTTACAATGCTGTAAGGAAGACTTGCACTTTGAATACCATACAGACCATAGCACATCAAGAAACTAAACTTCATGTACAAGATATCCCATTTAGGATCTGGTGATGTTATGCGGCCACCGATCCTTATGATATGGGGAAAGACATAAATTAACGTGTTTTCACTCATTAATTGTTCGGCAACTTGCAGGCCAATGCCAACAACAATCTGTCTACGTTCTAAAAGATTACTTCATGTTGTCCTTATCCTAGACAAGATTTTACCATAATAGGATTTTTCATCCGGACCAGCCGTTCTATTCTTAATAGACAACCTTATGGCATCCAACTCCTTCTCAACTTCACAAGAATTGTAAAATTCCCTCAAAGCTTTAACTGCGTCCTCTTTTTGATTCTGTTTAAGAAAAAAAACTCAATGTATCGAAACTAACCCTTTTATGTAGCCAAATAGGTGAATGAGGAAAATAGCAAAGATCTAATATCAAATGAACAAAATATACAAGAAAGAAACTCCAAGTTTCGAAACTAACCATTTTATATAGCCATATTGGTGAATCGGGAAGCGACATCATTAGTGAAAATTGAAGCAGAGCTGGAAACAGTGTTATTGCGATGATATAATCTGGTGTCTTATTAAGGTCCTGGAGTCATTTAATATTTTAAGAACAATAAATTTTAAGATGTTAATTTATCTAGAGAACTAAGGCTTAGTCGTATGGGCTAGATATTTAGCTGTTAGATTGGCCATCCACGTCAAATAGGGCAACCTCCTAACCTCTATAGGATGACCAATCTACCAGCGAAACGCCTAACCATTCGGCATTACCAATTGTCTCTCCTTCTTTTCCTCTTTTTCTTTTCTCTCTTTTTTTCTTCTTTCTCCTTCTTTTCCTCCCTCTCTACGCTTCTCTCTCCCTTTTTTCTTGCTGATAACATAAATTGGTGGCCCTGAGAACACCTCTATAGTCAAGCTAGATTGTTTTCTAACTATGTGTAGCCCCATTGTGTAGTAGATACACCCTAGCTTGCTGAGTGACATATTAAATTGGAAGGTATACTTTTTCGAATAGGGTTTGTATTTCTCTTAGCTTCAGACAATCTGTAGGTGGGGGTTACATAGCTTTTGTGCAAATTAGAGTGCTTATTCCGAATCGGAACATGGATGGTTTATCATTCATGTCTTCATATACATTTTAATTTTGGGGTAAACACAGTAACCATTTCCATTCAGCTCCTCAAGGTAGAGGAAAAACAGTACGGGAGATTATCCAGTATGCAATTTGTTGGCGGCTGTGGAAGGAATGCAACGGGAGAGTTTTTGGAGCTAGAAAGAAAGAGGCGACTAAGATTATTGATTTAGTTAAACAATTGATAGTTGTTTGGTCTTGTGACTCCGACACTTTTAAAATTTGTTTCTCCTAATCTTATTTGGAGTAATTGGAAAGCTCTTATATCCGTGTAACTCCCTTTACATCATGTAAACGTTTTTTTTTTCTCTTTAATATAACGTTTTCGTTTGGGAAAAAAATTTGTCGAGCAAAGATTCTGATTTGTAAAACGATTTTAATGTTGATGTTGTTGATTGGATGTTTTAAGCAAGTAAAACTTGGGAAAATGCCCCAAAATTCCATACCCGTCGGCAGGGCCGGGCCAATAGGGGAAGCAGGGAAAGCCCCACTTCGGGGCAACAAGGCCCAGGGGCCAACAAAATAGTTGTTCTGCTATTTGGTTTTTGTTAAAAATACAGATATTTTAGGGGCTTATTCATAATTGTGTTGTATACCGGACAGAATATTAAATAGGTGGTGCTAAAACGGAAGTGTTTTCCCCATTCCATCAGATAATCATTACTGGCGGGCCAGAATTACAAAAGAAAAAAAAACAATCTAAGCTATTAGGATTTAGGAGTGAAGTTGTAAAGGTTTTCTAATTCTCATCTTTAATCTCTCATTCTTCTTTTGTTTGCTTGTATATGTGCATTCTCTTGATAATTTGCTATTGTTATTGTTCGATCATTGTAAAAAAAATGATCATTGATGTAATTATGGGGGCAACAAAAAAATTGTGCGCTTCAGGGAAAAAACAACTCGGGAACGGCCCTGCCGTCGGGGAAATTGACCCGCAATTTTCAACTTATGGGAAAATGCCCCACCGTTACTATTTCCATCCAACCTTAGTTAAATGGTCAAACTGGGAACCTATGTTGCACGGACACTCCAAGAAAGATGCCGTAACCGTGTCGGACACGTAAACGGACACGAGACTAGATGGACATGCCACATCATGTGTCGCGTAAAAATTGTTATTGGACACTTTCGGACACGTCATAAATGAATTATTTTAGTTTGGAAAATCAAAATAAACTATATGAGACGCTAATTTATTCTTGTTTTAGTCAAATCTAAGCATTATTCATGAAAAACTTTACCATTATTATATTATTATTAATTTTATATAATTAGTAATCAAATATTTTAAAAATAAGAGTAATTATTTTGTTGTGTAGATTGTAGTAATATTTTATTTTAATGATGTGAATAATATGTATAATGTGTCCTCGTAACCCGTTTTTTTTGAGATTTGACGTGTCCCGTAACCGTATCGTGTCGTAACTGTGTCCCGTGTCCGTGTCCGTGCAACATATCTAGGAACACATGCGATTGTCTCTGTAATCAACGGTTGCAAATATGCATCTAATTTTCCTACTTCGTATCTCAAAAAGTTCATGAATGGTCTTGATTTCGAATAATTAATCGAGTGTTTTGTCGAGGAAAAAGCAAATTCAATGAAATAGAAGTTGTCTTCTTCATCTGAGCCTTAAAAATCCCCAATTTTATGAACCTTAAAAATAAAATTTCATCAGCTGAACCACAATTATTGCAATCAAAATCAAATGGTCAAACTTATGGGAAAATGCCCCACCGTTACTATTTCCATCCAACCATAGTTAAATGGTCAAACAGGGGACACATGCGGATAACATGCTGGGGAAAATGCCCCAACTTTCCCTTTAAACAAATGTTTGAGGAGTTGGAAAATCCCCGAAGGGAGTGAAAACATAATGAATATGTTCATTGCTCAAGCATGAATATGTTCATCGAGTATGACTGAAGGGAATTTGTATACCGATAAGCAATCGTTAGAAATTCCTCAAACTCGAAGCTATATTCGTTGTTGTTAGCTCTATAATATTATGAACTTCTCACACACAGTTTTCGTTTGTTCCTTATTCTTAAGGTCAATTTTGGCACGCACTAAGCCAATACACTAAACAAATGCCATGATCAAACTCTCTGTGTTTTTGTGTATACTAATTTTATGATTTTCAGAATGAAAGACACATATTAGAAAATTCTAAAGCTTAAGATGTTTGAGAAAATTGAGATAATTACATATCACCTCGAGATATATTTATTAAACAAATTCATAAATGTGTTGCAGACTAACGGCTTCACTGCAGATCATGTACTTCTGAGTCACCAACATCCACAAACAAACTAGAATAATGATAATAATTAGATTTTAGTAACTTTTATTTTTCTAAATATTTATTTAGTATATTTTTCTTTTTACTTATTTTATTAATAAATTTCAATCCGACAATTACACTTTGAATTTAGAATTTATCTTTATATTACATCCGTTTTATTTTTGTGTCAAGCACTAGGAATTTTTTGCCCGGAAGTGAACTAATTTTATTGTTGCCCCTATAATTTTCTTTAACACAAACTGAAAAACTGTACATATCAACCTATCCATATAATCAACAAAAACCAAATTCAATTTCCAAATGTGACGAAGAACCCCTCTATCTTTTTTTTGGAAGGAGAAAAAAACAACCCCTCTATCAAATAGAAGATTCACAACACTCTAGCAGGTGCAGTGCCCAGTAGAGGTGGTGTTGCGCACGGATATGGTGGGAGAAAAACTAGAAACACCAAGAGAAGAAAAGAGGTAAAGAAAGAAAATTAAGCACAACCAACTGTTTAATATTTCTCCTAAGATCCTCCTAATATAGTAATATTATTAAACTTCCATCCCTATCATTTATGATAATTACACTTTAACTCTCAAAATGATTTCTCTTTCAAAAATACCTAAGCATAACAAGTCTTTCTGTTGCCCCAAAGTGGGGCTCGTCCTGCTTCCCTATCGGGACCGGCCCTAAAACGTTGAATTACAAGTAGTTCTAATGTATCATGTATGCATTACAGCTATGTAACAAGCTTGCCAAACTGACCCTTTGCTCTTCAATACCAAAATTATACTCCTCGGTCCTAAAATTTTTGTCCTCTATTCTATTTTAAATCTTCGTCCTAAAATACTCGTCCAAACCTGTTTATAGTCATACTTTTTAGTCAAACTCTCAAATATATCCTTCAAACTTTTACAATTATAAAATTATTTTAAATATCACCAATCTAAATATTAAATAATATCTTCTTCAATAGGAAACAAATCTACTAAATCAATCCATAAAATTTTTTATTTTTATCTTCTATTTAAATATTTCTATAAATATTATAATTACCAATGTATTTTTCTTACATACTCCATATGTTCATTTTAATTTTAGTAATAATACATCAATTAATAGGGGTTGTTTTGTACACTCCTCCGGCCTCCTTAATATCTTGACTTAGTTAAAGCGGACTAATAATTTAGGACGGAGGGAGTATTATATTCTTGGGAATATTGTCACTAAACTTCGCAAGTTCTTGCTGACCAGCCTTATCCTTAGAGGTGTAAAACGTGCCGGCCCGGCACAGCCCGGCACATGAAGTCGCGTGCTTCACGTGCCATGTGCCGTGTTGTGCTGAGCCAACGATTTAAACGTGTTGTGTCGTCTTTGTGCTTTACCACAAAAGCTAGGCACAAAGATGTTCCACTTCGCACAACACACGAATAAACGTGTCGTCGTCTTTCATCGTCTTTAGCACATGTGCTATATACAATTTGAAATCACTTAATGTATATACATTAAGTCGGACATTATCACAAGAATTTAATTAGACAACATATCATTTGAAATTATTTCAAATAAAATTAACAAGTTTATTCAACAAAAAGAAATAGCCCATCAAATATAAAATTGGATTATTGTCATGTAAATTAATGTTCTAGTTAAATATAGGTGACGACATTATAACAACGATATTGAAATATATTTTCCAGGTATTCAGGTATTATATGTGTTGTTATAAATAAGCCAGCAAAACTAGCTAGAATAGTGACTCTTTTGTGAAATATACAAAAAATGTGATGTATTATGCCTTGTTATATGGTGTACTATGGCTTAACCCGTGCTGTAACGGCATGGGATATTTTTTTTCTCTAATACGATATTGTTCACATTCGTCTTGCTTCACTTTTTCGTGGGTAGTATTTTGATATTCAGATAGGTATTGGAAAGAAAAATAATGGGTTACGTGATCTTTTTATTTTAAATAAGCATATTATTTCGATTTATTATCTGGCTGGAGTAATAATGTTGTCCAAACATGAAAATCTAAAAACACACAATGGATATTTTCCCCGTTTACTATTCCATCCCACCGTAATTTTAAATTTCAAAAAGAATAGTTCATCTAACAGTACATATACCTAGACTGCCAATCCAACTCCATGACGTTTATGAATAACTAAGGCTCTGAAGCAAAAACCCATAATATATTCTCTATTATAGATAAAAACTATTTTATTTTATTTTTGCAAATGTGACAGTTATAAAAATGAAGACTATTGGAAGGCTGAGATGTACATGTGTGAGCTCAATCATATTTATAACATAAAATTGAAGAAGTTTGTGGATAAAAAAATGTTGCATCAACTATGATAAGTAGTGCATGAGTGCTGTTCTCACATCTAGTGTTACTCAAGTAATTTGGAACAATAAAGAACATAGTCATATTGATATATGTATCTACATAAATTTAAATAACCTTCTGAAGAAAAATTATTAGTTTCAAATTAGAGCCGAAAAAAACTTATGTCACCTTCAATTCGTAGAACACACATTGGGTTTAATCGGCCTTGAGATTAAACAAATACCCTAACATTAGTCAAATAACTATAAATCCGAGATCAAAACAGAGTGCTAACGGGAAAAATGAGAGACTAACATCATTGTTACAAAGAGAATACCCTATATGTAACAAAAATATAAAAGAACCCAAGTTCAATCAATACTTGCATGAATAAAAATTATAAGAGAATTTCATAATTATTAAATACCTTTTAAAAAATCACTATTAGAGATTTAATTGCATGCCTCATTAAAAATTACGGCGGGACAAAATCACCATATTAATCCGTAAAAATTTCACTGGTGTTGATGGTGCTTTTTAGCTTAGGCTTAAAATCGTAAAACACTAAACCCTAGCAGGCAGTGATGTAACAACATTTGAAGTAACAAGCATTTACTAGGAACATTTACTGAAACCTTTAATGTGTCCCTAAATAATTACCGGGGTATCTTTTTCAAATTAGGGTTACGACAAGCCAAACCCTAATTCCCACGTGTGCCAATGGCAAATCATGCCAGCCACACCGTAGCGCCAAAGCATGCCAACCATCCTAGCCGCACCTCTGTGCCAATGGAAAATCATGCCAGCAACACCGACCACGCCAAAGCATGCCAACCATGCTAGCCGCACCTCCATGCCAATAGCAAATCATGCCAGCCACACAGACCGCACCAATGCATGCCAACCATGATAGCCGCACCTCTGTGCCAATGGAAAATCATGCCAGCCACACCGACCGCGCCAAAGCATGTAAGCCATGCTAGCCGCACCTCCGTGCGAATGGCAAATCATGCCAGCCACACCGACCGCGCCAAAGCATGCCATCAATGCTATCCGCACCTCTTTGCCAATGGAAAATCATGCCAGCCACACCGATCACGCGCCAAAGCATGCCAACCATGCTAGCCGCACCTCGTGCCAATGGAAAATCATGCCAGCCACACCGATCACGCGCCAAAGCATGCCAACCATGCTAGCCGCACCTCTGTGCCAATGGAAAATCATGCCACCCACACCGACCAGCGCCAATGCATGCCAACCATTCTAGCCGCACCTATGTGTCAATGGAAAATCATGCCATCCACACCGACCGCGCCAAAGCATGCCATCCATGCTAGCCGCACCTCCGTGCCAATGACAAATCATGCCAGCCACACCTACTGCGCCATGCCAAACACACCTCGCCATGGCCCCATGCCGCGCCACCATACTAGCCTTCACTACGCGGCTATCAAAACGAAGGAGTGCAACAATCAACGGTTGCCCTTCAATCCCAAGAGCAAATCCTGGCCATCTAAGGTTGCCAAACGACCTTTGCCCCAAAACCCTAGCTTCGTCACGCACCTACCCCAAGCTAGTCACGCCATACGCCTACGGCAAACCCTTGGCCCCACATGCCAAGCCAAAATTTCAGCTAGCAAAAGCTAGCCAAGCCATGCGCCTATGGCAAACCCTTGGTCCTACATGCCAAGCCAAAACCGCACCTAGCCAAAGCTAGCCACGCCCAAGGCAAACCCTTGGCCCCACATGCCAAGCCAAAACCGCACCTAGCCAAAGCTAGCCACGCCTAAGGAGAACCCTTGGCCCCACATGCCAATCCAAACCAAACCTAGCAAAGCTAGCCGCGCCATGCCAAACACACTTTGCCTTGGCCCTAGCCATGATAGGCACATCATGCCAAGCCAAACTCCCATGCCTTTTCCCTAGCCACGCCATACGCCCATGGAAAACCCTTGGCCCCACATGCCAAGCCCAAATCGCACCTAGCCAAAGCTAGCCACGCCCAAGGCGAACCCTTGGCCTCACATGCCAAGCCTAACCACACCCTATCCGCGCCACTCTGTCGGTATTCCCTACGCGGCCACCAAAACGAAGGCGTGCAACAATCAACGGTTGCCCTTCAAACCCAGGAGTAAATCCTAGCCATCCAAGGTTACCAGATGAACACATGGTAACCTTTGGCCCGAAAACCGAAGTTTGGCCACGCCAAACCTTGCCATGCCAACGGCATGCCAAACTAGCCGCGCCACCACGCTGGCCCTCACTACGCGGCTACCAAAACGAAGGTGTGCAATAATCAATGGTTGCCCTTCAAACCCGGAGAAAATCCTAGCCATCCAAGGTTACCGTGACGACACATGGTAACCTTTGGCCCGAAAACCTAAGTTTGGCCACGCCAAACCTTGCCATGCCAACGGCATGCCAACCTAGTCGCGCCACCACGTTGGCCCTCACCACGCGGCTACCAAAACGAAGGCGTGCAACAATCAACGGTTTCCCTTTAATCCCGGGAGCAAATCCTAGCCATCCAAGGTTACCAGACGACACATGGTAACCTTTGGCCCGAAAACCTAAGTTTGGCCACGCCAAACCTTTGCCATGCCAACGACATGCCAACCTAGCCGTGCCACCACGTTGGACCTCACTACGCGGCTACCAAAACGAAGGCGTGCAACGATCAACGGTTGCCCATCCTCTCAACATGCAAAATCTCGACCGTCGAAGGTCACCAGGCTGGCAAGTTTCCCGAGCTGGTCTGGTTTTTAGTTTTAGTCTGGTCTTTAATCTTTACTCCTTCTCCACTGCGTCTGGTTTTTGGACCAAAATTTTGGTTTTGGTCTCCCACTGTGGATGCTCTTAAGGAATAAAAGCTGAGCTTCATGAGGGTTTTGAACACGACTTCATATTTCAGTACTACGACACAGCTGAAAGTGAACCAGAGTTTCTCGCTAGGTATAATAACTCTCACCTAAGCTTTCTTAGTATCCGTCTCTACAATGGTGATGGTGGAATTCATGATCAGTTGGAGTAGAGTGTCGGTTCTGCTGATCAATGTCAGCCGTGTTGGAAAACTGGGTGGCAATAGAAGATGAAAAACACAGAAAGAGATTGTTGTACTCAAAAGCTTTCAAGGCTCATACGATTTCTTTTAGACAATTATTTCTACCCTCCCAATAAATTGGCGATTACAACAGGTATGTGAAATAATGCCTTCAGGATACAATGAAAGCCCTACAACGGAAATTGAATTCAAGGTTTGTACCCCTTGATTCAATCAAGAACACATGTGAACAAAAAAAAAAATTCTGATGATGCTTTAGAAAAGAGAGAAAACAGAAAAGGTTTTTCGATGATGTCTTAAACGAGTTTTGGGAGATGCTATTTATGGAGGTTTTCGCATCTGTTGGGAATAGACATGTTTTTCACCAACAAGTTTCTCTGAAACGATGAGTCTCTTCATCATCAGACATCAATGGCGTCTGTTGGATTTGAATATTCTGGATACGTTTGTAACGGTCGAAACAGTTACCCCGAACCAAAAAATTCTTCCGGAGGCTACGCCCCCCAGGACCCCCTTGGATAGCGTAGTTGAAAATATTCCAACAAGCGGTGACTTCGAATTTCAAAAGTAAAACTTGAACTGTTCTAGTTGGTTTTGTCTCTTTTTGTCTTGCTTGTTTCTCTTTGTGAACGGTTTTCTTTTGTGTATATAAACTCTGTCACAGAATGGGGAAGCTATTCCTTTGTGTATATAAACTCTGTCACAGAATGGGGAAGCTATTCCTAATTCCAAAAAACAAAATATTAAAAATAAATGGCCCATGCAGGTCTCGAACCTGCGACCTTCGCGTTATTAGCACGACGCTCTAACCAACTGAGCTAATGGGCCATTTGTGAAGTATGAAATCCAAATATTAAACTACTCAACGTGTTTGTCTGGAAGGGAGGGTTCGGGTGGTCGAATCTGCGAAGGGCCAGCTTCGGCCTTTTGTAAAAGAATTATTCAATTGCATAGGAATTTCAAATTTTCAACCTTCAACCTCACTAAAAGCCCATCACATTTTGGATTTCCCTATTTGAATCAAGCTTGTTACCCATGTGCTTGATAAACTGTTTTTATTCTTGTGCACATTGATTTATTAGTTGCGGAATGATGGATTTTCCTCTTTAAATCTTTCTTTTGTTTTTGGAATTTTTAATCCGTCGTAATTTAGATCCCAACATCTTTCAAATTAACGTCATGTGCCTTCACCTGATCAAGTTTGCTTTTTTAACAGAGAGATGGATGTTACCAAGTAAACTAACGACATTCATTCAGTTGCATGAACACACAATCCTAGCAACCGGACTGAAACGATTCCGATAAGCTTTTGGCCATATTCGTTCTATGTACTATGATGCCAAAAAGGGTTAGAAAAACATACTCTTGTGTGAACCAACCATACAAATGTATACATGAAGAATAAGCCCAATGAGAACTGGTTAAAGGTATCGAAGTTGTCCACCAAATGGAAATATAAGCCCTTTACAGCTTCTCTGTGCTGGCAACCCAAAACAAAAAGGTGCACAAAAACGAGAAGTGTCAACTTAGAGTTCTCATCTAGTCGAATCTCCTGTTTTGATGCGCTTTATGCGTCACTTACTGTTATCTTTTTTCACGGGAAATTGGAGAATCCGGGAAAAGTTGTGGGGGTGGGTTATCCACATCTTCCTTTATTGCCGCTGTCAGCTTGATATAAAGTCCCGCGATAAGTGTGAATTCTTTCGTCCAAAACCTAGATAGTACCTCAAATTCTAAAAAATCATACAGAATGGATGACCAATTTTCGGAGAGAGTGGATAATGCAATATTGTATATTGGCTTCTCTCCACTTGTTTGCAGTCTACTTTTCCTGAAGTTTGTCTCTATTTGTCATTGAAGCATATATTGTCAAAAGACTCACTTGGACTGCGTTTCTTGTTTTGTTTTTTCGCATGATTTCCTTTGTGCATATACATAAGCAAATTGTCAGACAATTCCATGGGAGCATTCGCTAAACAAACCCCTAATATAATGGATGAACTGACGATTATATCAAAACCAGTTGAAGAAACTGCAAATGGGGGTTCTGTAGAGTCTAAGTGATTATCGAGTGCTTACCTGGAGATTGTTACAAAAGGCATTGGAAGCGCTCCTAGCCACAGACCTAAAGAGGAAAGAAAGGGTTTGATCGGATAAAAAAGCCAATGGGGGTTTTGGAGATTACGGGCTAATCCCAACTCGTCGATGGACTGAGCTTCTCCTCACCCTTAATACCAACTCCTTGGCATTGGCAATAGGTACCCCGGAACACATTCCTTATACACCGATTTAGCTTATTTAATTTTTCCAATGTGGGATTATTAAATATGGTAATTTAAGGTACTCTATTCGGGTCTTGTCTTCCCGGCCTTCTCTTAATTAATTTACAGGCCCAGCTAACATAATGTGGCCCGGATATTAATTCCTCTTGTTTTTTTTTAACCTGACCATTAACTTTTGGTACAGTTTTTTTTTTTACTTTTTGGTGATCTTTTCATTTTTGTGTTCTGGAAAAGAATGTGTATTAAGTTTCTGAACATAAAAAACATTGTGAGATGATTGTTGCTTTATAGAATCGGTATGCTTTCAAATCCGAACATAAACTACTAATTAAGCTTGGATGATGGTTTAGAATGTGAATTCAGTATTTGCTGTATTTGTGGATTGATTCTTAATGTATTCAGACGTTTAAATATCCTCCCGTTTCTGCAGAATGATCACTTTAATCCTCTTCCACTCAAATTCTTGTAAAAAAAATTTTCTTACAACATATCCCTCCCTACCAAGACAAGAACGTGCAATCATCACGAGATAAAACTTTCTAGCCAACCTGGTACATATCATTATTGCAGGTTGTTGGAATTTTAACCTTTCCCTGATTCTCAAGATTCTTAATGTATTCAGACGTTTAAATATACTCCGGTGTCTGCAGAATGATCACTTTAACATGTGAGTGTCGAAGCAAACAAGTCATACTTAATTATACATGTGACACTATTGACCCGTTACTGCTGCTCTTAAGCACAACACTTTTTATGATCTACCACGAACATGATGGCCGCCTATATCTGCAAGAGTTGAACTTGTGAAGTGATGTGTACAACAGATGGAGTCAGTGAATACAACAAACCCTATTCAGAGAATTAGAAGGATTAATTTAACATCTCCAATTAGGGATTCTGTGCTAGTTAATTCATGTAATGGATTGATGTGTTTGGCTCGAGGCCCGCTTGTTTGGATTTGTAACCCTATTACGATAGAATACGTTGTGCTTCCTAAAATTAACAACTATTGTAATCTTCGTCAGTATCGAAATTTGACCATCGGGTTTGGTTATGTTTCTTTAGCAGATGTCTACAAAGTTGTAGGAATATAAATATTTGTGTCGAACATCAGTATAGCGGTATGCATCTACACTCTAGGCAGTGGAAATGGTTAGAGAAACCTTGGAAAGTTCAATTTTGGTTGCGGCAGAGAATGGGATCAAGTTGTCTTTGCCAATGAAGCTCTTTATTGGCTGGACACCGGATTGGGAATGATTATCACCTTCGATTTGTGTGAATTCTTTCTTCCAAAACCCAGATAGTACCTCAAATTCTAAAAAATCATACAAAATGGATGACAAATTTTCGGAGAGAGTGGATAATGCAATATTGTATATTTAGGGTAGCAGTCGTATCTAAAAACTGGCCAACTACTGTCGAAACAAAATACTGCTTTAGCCATCAGTGCTCAAAAGGCCGTCGACCATGGGCTCTAGTTCCGGGCTTGAGTGGGTTGTTAATTTTAGAACCATTTTTTGGGCACCATGGTTTTTTTTGGGGGACCATGGTCTTATTAGGCCACCTTCCCTATAGTTATAAAGGGTGTCCTAAAGTGTGGAAATGACTAACCTACCCTTAACCTAATTTAATTTAAAACTAACCTAATAACCACCTCTCTCTATATATATATATATATATATAACCACCACCTCCTCCCGCCGCCGCCCACCACCACCACCTATATATAACCACCACCTCCTCCCACCGCCCACCACCACCACCACCTCCGACTACCACCAAGAGAAAAATTTTAATTTTTGGTAACTAATCATACGAATCACTAATAAATTTGGGAAAGTTCTTACAGGTAACTAATCATTACTAATCATACTAATCATTACTAATCATTAAGTTCAGTTCTTGGTAATAAATTTGGGAATGAACTTTAGTTCGGTTTGATCGTAACAACTTTTATTTTTTTTGTAACCGAACTATATAGTTCGGTTTGATCGGAAGGAAAATTTTCAATTTTTTTTAACCGAACTTCTTACTGGTAACTAATCATTACTAATCATACTAATCATTACTAATCATACTAATCATTAAGTTCGGTTCTTGGTAATAAATTTGGGAAATCGAACTTTAAGTTCGGTTTGGTCCTAAAAAGTCTTAAATTTTTTTTGTAACCGAACTATATGGTTCGGTTTAATCGCAAGGAAAATTTTCAATATTTTTTAACCGAACTTCTTACTGGTAACTAATCATTACTAATCATACTAATCATTACTAATCATTAAGTTCGGTTCTTGGTAATAAATTTGGGTAACGAACTTTAAGTTCGGTTTGCTCCTAAAAAGTCTTAAATTTTTTTTATAACCGAACTATATGGTTCGGTTTGATCGCAAGGAAAATTTTCAATTTTTTTTAACCGAACTTCTTACTGGTAACTAATCATTACTAATCATACTAATCATTACTAATCATTAACTAATCATTAAGTTCGGTTCTTGGTAATAAATTTGGGAAACCGAACTTTAAGTTCGGTTTGGTCCTAAAAAGTCTTAAATTTTTTTTTTTAACCAAACTATATAGTTCGGTTTGATCGCAAGAAAAATTTTCAATTTTTTATAACCGAACTTCTTACTGGTAACTAATCATTACTAATCATACTAATCATTACTAATCATTAAGTTCGGTCCTTGGTAATAAATTTGGAAAGTCTTGAAAAAAAATTCAACCGAAACTATATAGTTCGGTAAGGAAAATTTTCAATTTTTGTAACCGAACTTCTTATCGGCAACTAATCTTTACTAATCATACTAATCATTAACTAACTTTTTGTAATAGAGTAACTAATTATTATTAATCATACTAATTACTAATCATTAACTAATAACTAATTAATCATTAAACAAAACATTTAATTAAGGAGGGTAAGTTTGGTATTAAGAAAAATATTTAGATAAGGGGTGACTTAGGATTACTTGTAATGTCTTTCCTAAAATAGAATCATGGTCCCCACAAAAAAAGCAAGGTCCCCAAAAAATGGTTCTAATTTTAGGTATTTATCTTTATACTTGTGGGTGGATAACCTTACTATACACATGAGATGATACAAGCCCGTTTCCACATGAGATATCGGACAGCTGTAATCTTTTAAAAGGGAGGAGACATGGTTGTTTCCAAACCATATCACAGATTCAAAACCAATTTAGTTATAAAAAAAATTCCAGGCGATGACGTCAACTGAAGATCACGTGTGTTCTTTACACACGTGTCCCATAAAATGAAAGATGACGTCACTTCCTGACAAGCGATGGACACGCCACATCAAGTGTCTCATAAAATTCGAAATTTGTTATAGGGCTTTAGCCCACATATGTGCAGCCCAATGTAATAGCTAGGGTTTTATTCATATTCTATATAAAGGATACTATAGATATGTAACAGGGTTACCCATATCAATAAGAAATCCCTCTCCTTATCTGTCTCTTCGTCTTCTTCTCTATAATCCACTGCAATACGTTATCACGCATGAGTTCTACCTTAAAGCTAAAGTTGGAATCGTTGATATTTTATTTATTTTTTGTTTACTTTGCCATAAAAAAAAAGCATGAGGTCACCACTACGAAACAAATGTGATCGGGGATCTTCATATTTGTTTGCTTTGGTTTTGGATCATTATGTCTGAATATCAAAAGAACTGATGATATCCAAAAGTCTCTGCATCCGTTTGTCCTGTATCTTATTTGATTAATAGGATTTATAATTGAAAAAGGCATTTGTGGATCTGATTTGGCGAAAGAAAATCCCCTTGGTAAAATTCTCTTCGAGTGATGGTGGCTGTTGGCGTTATGGGGAGAAAGGAAATTATGGAATCAATCCTTTAAGCTAAGTGTTTCTCTTCTTTTTCTTTTGATTTTGGCAGATTTGATTTAATTTAATTGATATTAATTTAATGGAGGAGATGGCAGATTTGATTTGATTTGTTTGATATTGGTATTAATTTAATTGTAGGAGAGGACTCATACTTGGTACTGATTTTTTTTTTTTTTTTTGATTTGTGAAATCTCTGAATAGAGGAAGAAAATGTGTTCGGCTTTTCCCCAGATAAATTTGTTCATCTTCTGTTCTGGTAAGCACGAAGAGAACCCATCTGTGTGGAGAAGAAAGGTTGTCCCGTCCTATCCTGATCTGAGGCTGTCCCGTCCTATCCCGTTCCTCCCGTTCCGATCTAGGGTTGTCCTGTCCTATCCCGTTCCTTTTGTCTGTGTTGGGCTTGCATGACCAAGGCCGTTTGGGTTTTGCACATGTACAATGGGAACCAAAACAAAGTATATGCATTGGAGTTTAGTTGTATCTGCACTAAACAGTGGCAACTAAAGCTCGGATCAAGGTATGTAACTAATGTTAATTTGCGTTTTAATATTGAATGTTTGTTGGGCTTATTTATTTATTTTAAAATATCCTAGTTATATTTTTTTTTTCTTAAGATAAGTCCATAAACGACCAAATTTAAATTATGAGTGCTGATCCCGATCATTAAGTATGTTGGTCTAAATATTATTTTGTTCTCTTGAATATGATATTGGCTATGGTTGAATGATGTTTATCTTTTGTTCAATTGGTTGTACCAACTCGATTCCAATGTATGTATTCATTTGGGGTTTAGAAGTACTTGGACCATTATTGCGTACTTGATATTTTCTTCCCATAATTTGAATTTTCCGTGGAATGTAATCCATTTGCTCGACTATTAATTTGTCAGTAGTTTCAAAAATACGTTCAAATAAAATCACATGTATTCAAATTTTGTGGAAGAACTCACAAAAGATGATATGATTCAGAAAATTTCCATTTTTCTACTTCATCCATGATACTAACGAACCAGTATATGTTGAAGTATGACAACAAGAGACCTATCTTTAGTAATATATTCAACCTAACGTAAGTGGTTGACATGTGTACTGAGGTTCTCTTGGCCCGTTGAGATAAAGAATTTTCTCAAATTAAGCTAAATGTAGCAAAAATGAAAACGGAAAGAACCCCAAAGTAATAAGGGTTAGAAGTAATGACTCATATAAAGCATGAGAAAAGGGACATATATATCATGAGATGAAGCTAAAATGTAATTCTAGCTTCCATCATAAATGAAAAAGTTGGAAATGCACCTTGTCATCGGGAAATGCACTGGTCATAGGTATTGGTATATACAATGTAATGTGTGTATCATATTAGCAACCAATTTTCACATCAACTTTAATGGTGTTGATGGGTGAAAACTACTCCTGCAGAATTTGGTACTTTGGGGTGTGGATGAGGAATGAATCTAAACCTTCAACAAATGCACTGCGCGGTGAGTGCTTGTAGATTCGAGAGATCAATCAACTGCAAGTCCTACCTAAACCAAGAAATGGCCGTTCCCGGACTTGTTTCGGTCACAAAGTGAAGGAGATGGGGTTGATCTTAGGGAGGGAAGCGAAGAAGGTGTTGAGATTGTGAAGGTGTTGGCTTGCTATGACTTGTGACAGAAGATGGTTGAATATGACGGTATCAACACTTGGTTTCTGTCGACTGAACTTGTGTTGTTCTGTCTCCGTATATTCCTTGTGTGTTGGAAATAGGGCGGAGACCCTATTTATACAAGTCATTGAGCCTCATTCACGTTTCTCGTGGGAAGTGGAGGTAGTGGAATGATGGAGTAGTGGAGTTGTGTGTCGGTAACACACGACCAGTCTTGCCCACTTTTCTGTTCATCTCTAACCGTCCATGACTTCCTAACACGTTCTTGTGATGGCGCGTTACTTGTCGCACGCTGTAAAACCGCCGACCAATACCCCAAGTATGTATCCCCCTGGGCTTGTGACATGATTGATGTCTGAATGTGTGGATCGTGGATCCACGAAAGGTAGCATGTAATGTTTGAATAAGAAGTCGATACTTGTGAAGTATCGTGTGTATTTTATGCGAGTATCGATTACGGTGTGGTAAAGTGATGGGTAATGACTCCTCACTAACCAAATAACTCCCGACCAGGGTTGTATAACCAAGTCGGGTGAGGCCGGACGGACGCAGATGATGTTTGAGACACTCATCCATGCGGCAGCTGATGAAATTAGGTTTTTAAAGAGGTGCAAGAATCACTCTTTAGCTTGGTCGAAACCAAGCGTGGGAAGGATTTTGAGAGGGGCCAGGCCATACATGCGTGTTGGCGGCATGATGGTGTAGGTGCCTCATATTCCGTTCCCTCATGAAAGCGCGATCCGGGCCACTCGATTTGACCGTCAAAGAGGAGTGGTCGAGATTGATTTTGCGATAAGAGTTTGATACCGCAAGAAGCCGCGCGCCATACCCTTTTCCTAGGCGTTTTCCAAGACGACCTAGCTTGGTCGGCCTTGGCCGGTTGGTTTGGCGTGTAGACGGTAGGCTGATGTTCACGCCTATGTCTTACCGTCTCATGAAACGTGATCTAAGCCACCCAATTCGTCCGGTGAAGTTGAGTGGTTGAGATCGATTTTGGGCAAATCCATTGCCGTAAAGGGTTGGAAACCGCATGTCATCCCAAGTTTGGGCGCGCGTCTCAAGACGACCCATCTTGGTCGGTCTTGGTCGATCATACTACCGTGTAGGTGGTAGGTTGGTGTTCACACCTATACCTGATTATCCCATGAAAACGTGATCTAAGCCACTCAAATCATCCGGTGAAGTTGAGCGGTCGAGACTGGCTTAGGATTTGGGAGATGTAACCGCGTGAGTTTGAGCGGGCGTTTGGATTGGCCAGGCATGATATGCCTTGGCCGACCGCAAGAAGAGGTAGATGGGCCCACTCATGGTCATGCGGGTGTGACCGACCCTTGCTCAATCTAATCTCGACCCTCCATTCGTGCCGGAGAAGATGGACGCGCGCGATGTCTTGAACCCCCCGATTTTGGCTTTCAAAGCCGCTGGGACCACCATGCTCTTTCGGGCGACGAATTTGTTGTAACCAATCATGGTTGGTTTTGACCGATTGGTCAAGTGTGTAGGCGGTCACATGGTGATTGTGTCGACATGCTCCGTGCCCTTTGAGTCTACATCTACACCCTCCATCTATGCCTGCGAAGGTGGACGGTTGAGACGTTTTGCGGCACATGTAATATGCCGCAAACCCTAATTTAGGGTTTTCCGTCCATAATGCTTGGTATGGACGGTTTCTTGGCAAGCAAAGGCCAATGGTCGACCATGCGGGGTCGTGGTGTGTATTCCATACCTGCTTGGGGTGATGGAATTGATCCGTAGTCATCCAATCATGCTTGTGGAGTTGGATGACTGCGATCGAATCATATTTGGCAAGCTAAGGCCGTGTGTATTCCATACCGCTGGGGGTGATGGAATTGATCCGTGGTCATCCAATCATGCTTGTGGAGTTGGATGACCGCGATCGATCATATTTGGCAAGCTAAGGCCGTGTGTATTCCATACCGCTTGGGGGTGATGGAATTGATCTCGTGGTCATCCAATCATGCTTGTGGAGTTGGATGATCATGATCGAATCATATCCTAGACCGATACAAGTCAAGTCCGATGCTCAATCGAGCTAGTATAACACACCGAGAGGGGCTCAATCGGGCTAGTATAACACACCGAGAGGGCTCGGGCTAGTATAACACACCGAGAATCACCGTACGGGTATTTCGTACATGGATTCATTATAGTGCTTGAGGTTCGTGTTACTCGTAAGAGTAACACTCGATCGTCATGCCACACTGATAATGAGTACAGAAATACAAGGCTGAATTAAGTGAGGGAGTATCCAACACTTATAAATGGCTTTATCTTTTACAAGATGTCAGCGCATGATTTTTCTGGTTTTTTACAAACTCAACCTTGAACGAAAATCCACCATCAACAAATGGGAACAAGAAATTTGCCTAGCCAATTGACTATCTTATTCAAATTGAACTAGATCCAATGTCTCGTACTTATGGAATGAAAACACGAGACATAAATTCTCTAAAGAACTTGAGATATATTGGGTGACACGTAATATATATTCACTCTAAAGTACTTGAATTGAATCCCACTTTTATTACGTAATAAGGCCACACCACACTGTTAAAACTCTCAAGACCCAAGTGTCTAACTCATAATTGTTTTTCTTCCATTATCTTAAGGAATTTAAACTAGTTGTTGAACTACTTCCTTATAATATGACTACGATGATTGGATCATTGAGCGAAGCATTGTTCAAAATTTGTTTCCAAGATGAAACAAAGTCACAAAAGCTCTATATGTACTTGAGAGCTAATCACCTTGTTAAATCCAAAAAAAAAAAAAAAAAAAAAAAAAAACATGAGAGTGGATATCATATAGAAACTCACAAAGTGATGAGAATGTAATTGATTGCATCTTTTATAGTCTCTAATATATTTGGAAGGAAATACATTTTAGAGAAACTAATGAGTCAATCTAGTGCAATGTAATTCACTATAATATTTGGATTATTGAATCATATTGACTCAGACGATGAAATGTTGGAAAACCGACTCATACTGAAGCTTTGGGCATAACCATAAAGAAACTTTGGTTGTGATATGATGATTGTTTTGAAAGAACTCATACAAATATCACTTTAATTGAGTGAACGAAAATGGGAAATGGATTGACAGAAAGCAAAGTGATGACATATCTCTCAATAAGTGTTTTTCTAAATTACTGAATGCACAACCCCCTTCCCATTATGCTTTTAGGTAAGAAAGCATATCACTCATTTTTACAAAGTCTTCAAAAAGAAAACAGATCGAGACCATCCTAAGATGCAAATGGTAAAAATTCCATATTACAAAGAAAACAAGGTGAACTTTAGAAAATATTCATGCGAGAATGCGGACCATTAAAGTGACTGATGGATCTGTGAATGTTTTGACTTTTTGGACTAGTTATAGTTCCTAAGAAATTTGCGTTTGAAAACTACTAGCACATACCACACAATGCAAAGTGCAAAGGCTAACCACCCTTGTTAATGCTAGAGAATTTATATCAAAAGGACATTATGAATATTGCATGTTTAATAAGATCAATATAGAACATCTTATACCCAATGGTCTCGCAGAGGCTACCATCAAAGGTTACTGAGATGGTGTCTAAGGAATAGGTTATGCGTACCAACCTATCTTTTATTGCTTTGGGGATATGCAATATTACACGCATCTTACTTAATTTGTTTTTAGAACCCAATATTAGTCAACCTTTTTCTCGCGTACCAGTTGGTAAATGGATTTAAGCCTCGACATTCGTGTTTTTACGCATTTTTGGTTACACTATATATGTGCCATTACGACTCCACTTCGTACTATGATGGGTCTTCAAAATTAAGTAGTTATGTTGGAAATGAGTTACCAACAATTATCCGCATTTTAAAACTTTTGGCAGGAGATCTCTTACCGCTATATTTGCGGGTTGTCATTTTAATGAGACATTCTTCCCGTCGTTAGGGGAGATAAGAAAAATTATTTTCTAAGGGAACGACAGGAATTGTCGTGGTGTGTTCCCACTATGTCTCATGTTGATTCTTGTACTCCACAAATGTAAATGTGAAGTGACAAAGAATAATCGATTTTCAGAATGTACACTGATGTCGCTAAAGTGACAAGATCACACATACCACTGCAAATATTCCCGCAAGGTTAGAAATCCTCGGTATGGGGTACACCATAGACTAAGGTGTTGTAACTACACTTGGTGGAAGTGTAGTTAAGGTCGTGCCTCCATAAAGGAAGATGGAGTTGCCACTAGGTTCGATCAATGCTCACCTAGAAAGGAAGTAGATGAGTAAGGCACAACCTAATTTGTATCATTAATGAAATCATCTCATTTGATTGTCTCTGACTATGTCCATGAATCAATACTGGAGGACGCTCCAAAGTTTAAAGATTCCAGAGAACAATGACATCCCAAGTGGATTATGAGAACACACACGAGTCAATGGAAATATCGTGTGATCATATTAATGATTATTATTATTATTTTCATATACAGTTGCTAAAGGAAATAGAGCACGATGAGATCGAACTATGCTTATTATTGTTTGAATATCAACAATAAAGAGCATATTTGGCCTACACAATCCAGGGTAGAATTTGATTCTTTGACAAATATATAGGTATTTGGTGTGTAGTGCTAACCAACCAAGTGTAAAGCCTGTGGACATGCATGATTATTTGTCACAAAGCACAAGGAGAATAATGAAGTCGTAAAGGTATAAAGACTCTCCTTGTGGCGCGAGGTATCTCACAAAGCCCTGGAATTGTTTACTTTGTCATAATGAGCATTATAGCATTTTGCTACGTAGTTAGCTTGGTAATTTCAAAAGGACTTGAAATGCAGCATATGTATGTGGTTGTTACGTATCTCTGAAAGAATCAAGAGATAAAAGATATTTACAAAAGTACTTGATACACTTTTGTTTCCCAAATCAAATGACTCTAAACCCACAGAGTGCGTTTACGGATTAGATAGAACGCTCACTTATAGATTGAAGCCATCGTATGGATGTGGTATACCCGTCTAAGTGACTATTTGATTTGGAGGGGATAGACAAGTAAGGTATTTTTCCTTGCGTATTTAAAGAAAGTTCCCGATTTGGAATTGTAGCTATCTATGTCGATGATACGGACATGACGGGTACTCTTGATGTAATAAGAGACCTTAAAAGCTATTTAAAATCCGAATTTGAGATGAAAAATCTAGGGAAAGCTCGATCAAATACGAGCTTGTGGTATATTATTCCACCAAACTTTGCATATGTCTACAGTTGTCAGGCAAATTAACAAAGACATGCATCCTGATAGAACTCCCATGATTAGTCGAGGTTCAAATGTAAGTATGTGACCATTTCGTCTAAAGGAAGATGACTAAGATGTGTTGGGAGATGAAATTCCCTTATCTAAGTACAATAGACGCATTGTTGTGCTTAGTATAATAATGTACTCGATTAAATTTTACATCCTCAGGGAACTTGTTAGCTAGATATAGCTCCGCGCCTACGCAACGTCATTTGAATGGTATAGAGAATGTAATCATGTACTCAAAAGTAACCATTGACATAAATTGGTTTTATCCCTACAAAGACATTAAAAGGAATGCTAATGAAAGTGCAATCCAAAAAGTTGTTGATCATGAAGGAACAATAATCTCTTCCCCAACGAAAGTAATCGAGGGAGATATGGTAGATTATTTTCTAGGTTATTACAAATATTCGGTTTGAAAAGTACATGACTAAAGGAACTGTCTGGAACAACTCGAAAGTAATCGGGGGAGATGCCGACATCAGGGGGAGGATCCAAGGATATGATGTCGACATATTTTACTTCGAGATTGAAGCTGTGTTGTACTCTTTTTCCCTTCGATCGAGAATAGTTTTTCCCAAAGGGTTTTGTTACTCGACAAGGTTTTTAGCGAGACAACACTAAAAGCAGCAAGTATGTTGAACGTTGAAGACATAAGATCGCGTGGATATTACCGAAAATATCTGAATCAACGAAATGAAATGCGATAATATGTTAAGCAACGTAACTTCCAGAATCAACAACATGGTCTTATAAACATTCAAGTCACCAAAGTAAAGTGTGATAAACCCCTTCTGACTGCATTAGACTAACGAAAATTGTCTGACATCAAGGGGAGCGTCTAATAGTGTGTTGAACTATTTTCCTTCACCGAGGTTGTTTTTTCCTACATGGTTTTATAACTTGGCAAGGTTTATAATGAGACAACAACAAACACCGGGAATGTAATTTCCTAACTAAGGTTATTGTATTTCCCACGAGGATTTTCTGCTAGTCAACTTCAACGGAGCAAAGTGATCATCTGCAGCGGATCACCTTTACTTGCATCTGTCACGTTGTACTCTTTTCCCTTCGTCAAGGTTTTATCCCACTGGGTTTTCCTTGTCAAGGTTTTAATGAGGCAACATATTCGAGTCTAACTATGTTCTACATTTGTGTAATATTGTACTCTTTTTCTTTAGTTCGGGTTTTGTCCCTTTGGGTTTCCCTGACGAAGTTTTAACGAGGCAATTAACTTAGACTCATCGATCTTTGAAGATCGTATTGCATGTGATGAACTACATGTAAAGTACGAGACAACATGTGAAGTACTACATGTGAAGAACTGTACCAAGGTTTTGTCCCACTGGGTTTTTCCTTGTCAAAGTTTTAATGGAGCAATTGTCTTAGACTCAGAAGTCATCAAGGAGAGAACTACATTTGAAGACCTACATCCGAAGCATTGTATGTGAAGTACTGCATATGGAGTTTTATTGGACCGCACAAGGGGGAGTGTTGTAGGGCTTTAGCCCACATATGTGCAGCCCAATGTAATAGCTAGGGTTCTATTCATATTCTATATAAAGGATACTATAGATATGTAACAGGGTTACCCATATCAATAAGAAATCCCTCTCCTTATCTGTCTCTTCGTCTTCTTCTCTATAATCCACTGCAATAAAATTGGATATTTTGTAGATATTTTCGGACACACCTTAAATGGTGTTTGTAAAATCAAAATAAATTAAATGGGAAGATAACTTATTTTTATGTTAGTCAAATCCAAGTATTATTTGTATAAACTTTATAATTATTTCATTATTATTAATCTTATTTAATTAATAATTAGGTATTTTAAAAATTAGTATAATTATTTTACTTTGCAGATCGTTGTAGAATCCCATTTCAATGGTGTTTGTGTAATACATATAATGTGTCCCCGTAACCATGTCGTGTCATAACCGTGTCTCGTATCTGTGCAACATAGGTTGCCTCTTTTGCGCGCATCATGGCATGGCAAAGTGGCAATCAGGCCTGGCTAAGTGGCAAATTTTCCACTTAGCCAGGCGAGGTCGAGTTTTTACCGATCGGTGGAGTCTCGACCGCTCGGTTGAAACTACGCATCAAACGGTCTATTCTAGATCGCCAGTGGTTGATACTCGGCCGTTCGGTGCATACTAGATCGCCCAGTAATTATGATCCAACGGTCATAATCTCCCCGCTATAAACACCCAATTCCAATTTCATTTCAAATCACACCTTCTCTACTCTTCATGCTTCTTACATTTGTTATAATCTTAAAAAATCGAAATCCAACTCACTCTATCTCCCTACGATTCACTTGTATTGTACAATTTTTTGAATATGGATTCTCAATCTGATTCTCAATTGACCAAGCGTAACAAAATTAGAGTTGCAAAAATTTTCATAGTTCAAGATGAAAGAATTTGCAGAAATTATGTGTTCTTACACAAGATAGTATCAATGATGACAACAACAATGTGCCAACTTATGGGATAACATAGTTCAGAAATTTCATCAAGCAACAATGAACATCAATGATCGTGATGCAAATGGATTGTCGGGTCGCTTCGTTACAATTAACAGCCAGGTTTCCTTGTGCGTTGCTGCTATAATGCAAGATGATCGTGCTCGAGAGAGCGGTCTTTTCGATGTTGATATGGAACTAAAGTGTCGAACTAATCGGCACCACAAGCATGGGAAATATTTTGCTTATGAAAGTTGTTATCATATTTTGAAAGAGTTTCCTAAATATAATCCAGATGTGTTAGGAAATTTGCAGCAAGCACCTATAAGGTCACCGTACACTTCTTCTCCTTCAACACCATCTTCACAACCACCTCAATCATCTTAAACCACTCCAAAGAATCCATTTTCTTCACCATACACCACAAAAAACACAAATTACAACTTGAATCTCAATGTTGCGATTAAGAGAAAATAATTAGGAAGAAACAATGCAGGAGCAGCGAGAAAAGTTACACAAGAAGCAGAAGAGATTGAAGGTTTTTTTTGGAAATTTTAATAGACCATCAGAAGACCGTCGAAAAAAAGGAGAGCAATTGACCGCAAATTCATGAGTAGGGAGATGAAAAAACATCGTCAAACTCAAGAGAAATTTGTTTCATACTATGACAAGAATAAGGTTCTTGGTGCAAACACCTCAATAATGAACCCCAGATAATTTATAGTGTATGAGATAGAGATGGACAAGTTAGTGAAGGAGTTCGAAGAAAAATGTAACAAGAAAAATTTGGTAAAAAAATTTGAAGGTCAACGTGAAGATGAGAATGATGATCAGACAACGATGAAGTGCTGACACTTTATTATTAATGTATCAGCTTTAATTCTAATGACAGTATGAGAGTTCGGTTAAGATGAATGAACTGGTAGTAGTTTTTCATTAATTGGATTTTTGAATTGCATAAAACTTGACAACATCCATTTAAATTAAATATCACATTGAAACTTGACACAACATCCATTAAATTTACATTTAACAAGAGAAAAAATCCCTTTAAAACTAACATCCCATACAAGTTATGAGAAACCCCTTAAGAATTTGGAAATGCACTTCATATTCAAAAAAAAAAAAAATCATTTCCATTTTTGCCATTCGTCTCGTGTTTGTACCCCTAATTCACCATTGGTGTCACCTCTAAGACGATATCGATTGACAATCCGTCTCATAGCTATAAAATCCACAATATCTTTTTTGATACATGAATCGACTAAACAGAGCAGAGCGATCCCGGTTATGAAGATTACATGTCTCTGTACAGAAGGTTTCATGAATCTTATCCCAATAACTCATACAGGGTAAACCATTCATCCATCGCTCTACCTCTCTTTTGATAAAATATTACATAGTTTCCACAAAGATATAAATCTCCATCTTCAGTAAAGATATGATCATCTATAAATTACCCGGAAACTAGAGAAAATCTTGAGTGAAAATGTGATTTTGAAATGGATGAATTGGGAGGTATATATATGGATTTTTGGTGATAGAGTCTAGTCCGCTAGTGATGCATTCGAGCCCGCTCGGTGCATACTAGACCGCTCCATCTAGTGGAAGATGTAAGTTAGAACTTTAAAAATTCCAAAAAATAACTATAAACTTATTTATTCAAAACTAAACTACGAACAAACAACTAAACTTACAAAATAAAATGATATAACATTAATAAAATTCTCCTTCCACATTTCCATACTTATCCCACATATTCTCTCCCGTATCATCCCTTAACTTTGTCATACATCACTCTGTTCTTAATGTGACTAGTCATTTTTCGCATAGTTCCTTGCAGCCTCTTTCTGGTTGAATCTCAAGCCTTAAGTCTTCATCTTCATGGTTATTCCAATGCTTATTAATATGTGTTTCCCGAATTACCATGTTATGCATAATTATGCAAGTCAGCATGATGTTATACGTTTCATGAGGACTTACACCACGATAAGGCCCACAAATAACGTCGAACTTCCGTTTTAGAAATTCAAAAGCATGTTCCACATCCTTCCTCAATTCCATTTGTCAACTATTAAAATACGAGTATGAATAACCTATATCACCTTCAAGGGACTGACGGTAACATTGAACTAAAGTTGACCATTTTGGATAAATTTCATCTGCAAAATAATACCCATGAGTATAACGATGACCATTGATAGTGAAATTTACTATATGACCAATTTCATACTTTAGATCTTCAAACAAAGGTGACTTATGAAAAACATTAATTATATTATTTGAGATACCGGAAGACCAAAAAAAGCATGTCATATCCAATAACCATAAAAAGTAGAAGCCTCAAGGATAATCTCTGGTTTTGCAAAGTGACTGTTATACTGACCTCCCAATAGGTAGGGCATCCTGTCCATACCCAATGCATGTAGTCAAGACTACCCAGCATTCTTGGAAATCCCCTTTCACAATTTTACTTTAACATTTCTCTAACATTTATGGCAGTTAGTTTTCGTAAATAGGTCGGACCAAAATGATAAATCATTGCTTTACTTTAAATAACGGAAGATACTTGTATGTGGTTATTTTTCCCATACGCAGGTACTTATCATTAGAATTCATAAGTTTGCCATATCGTAGAACCCTTAAGGCCGAAGTAACCTTTTGTTCAGGGCTGTGACCTCTAATATTCAATACATCATATTGATAATTAAATTGAGATTCTACCCAACAAAGCTCACCAATAATATTTAACAACAAATGTCGGGGCATGCGGACTCGGTGTTGGGAATCTTGATTAGAAAACACAAAGTTGGGAAGAAAATAATCGTGCATCAGCTTCTTGTGGAAGTTATCACGTCCCTGGTATGTGTATCTTCTTGTGAATACTTCTCTTGGCTATAGATCTCTAGGTATCTTCCCGATGAATATAGCTGCTGCAAACTGTTGGTTATTTCTCAATCTTCATGTGACTCATTATCGATTTTTCGCAATGCCTAAATAAGCATTCTTTTTTGTTCTTCAAACCGATCCGTATGAATACGCACCTATTCGTCAGAATAATCCATTGATTTAAAACTAAAATAATGAGCACATTATTCCCACCAATCCATGCACTATGTATCTTCTTAAAAATACTGCTATCGTATACTAACTTAAATCCTCTTCATCTATTGTTTCACTCCTAATTACCAATTCAAAGGTATCTAATTCTTTCTAAAATTCACAACAAGTGTATATATCTTTCAAAACCTTAATTGCGTGTCAGTAATCTAGCTAGGTCCTGTTTAATTTGATTTGATCAATGAAAAAGTAAACATCAAACTATGCATGTATGGCTTTTTATTCTATTGTGATGTAATCAAATCATCGAAATCTAAGGCACATATATGACTAAGATCCATCAAATAATAAGTTCAATCAATACTTGATCTTTTAATTACAATGCTCTATCACACTTGACAAGTTATAATGCAGGCTAGTTACAAGAAATAAGAAACAATCATGTGCTTTTTAGTTATTGGTAAAAATTATCATGAAAAACAAATGTATTATCCCTTTTTACGTACCTTGATGAATGAAAATTAACAAGTTTCTACGCATTGGTTTGTAAAACATAAAGGAATAAATACATAAAAATATATACATAATAGTTACAATAATTCTTTTATGATAAATATTTAATTTCTTCTCTGAACACATTTAACTTATATGTGTCATATTCATTATTTTTCATCTAATTTTACTTTGCCTTTTCTTATTTATAAACTCTATATTACAATACTTGATAATTCAATAATCGTTTTAAAATATCTTTTATATAAAAGTTCTTAAGCATTTAAAATGTTGTTTAGTCCATTACTAAAGAAATCAAACGACATTACATATGTAATACTTTTTTCCAATTATAAATTATTTGATTACTTAAAATTCCTTTGATATTATCCTCATTTGAAATCCGAAGAATCATCAATCTTAATTACCTTGCAATTATTCCATTGTCCTCAAAATTCGAGAGAAAACTCTATAAAAGAAAAAACCTCATATTGATACTCGTCCAAATGTGTACAATAATTAATCTTAATCGTTAATTATGATTAATAGTCGAAGAAGTTGGAAAAACATAAGATGTCGACATGGATTTCCAACCAAGCTTGGGAGCATTTTTAGTACAAAAATTTGGAACCATATATTATTTTCGATTTAGGATTGCATACATGTCATTAGAGAATTTATATCAATCCACTAAATAACTTGATTCGTCAATTAATTGAGAGAATTAACAAATAATACATGAAATAGGGTAGATTGGACGGGGAAAGAAGGGGGAAGATCATGAAACCCTAAAAAAAAAAATTCAACTCATTGCATGTAGTCACTAAAGCAAATGTTGTGAATCGAAGTCGAAGAACTCTTATTGATGACACACTATTAACAACCCATCTCCTCCAGAACCCTCATTCTCTCTTTTGATGCTTAAGGTTCATGTATGTTAACGTCTTAAATTCTTTTATTTTTTTCCTTTCAAACTGAAATATTTTTTAATACTTTGTTAGGACTACTAACTACATCAATGCATTAATAGTAATTCCACACATGGTTCATTTTTCCTAATATTTTTACTTCGTGTACAAGAAGGTTAGTGTTGACAACTTATTTGTAATTTATTTATCATTTTCTAAAATTATCCCATCAATACTTAAAAAAGTTGGAGTGTATGTTAAACTTATCATTTGATGTGTTTCAGTTCTATGCCTTGGCTTTCCATAGATTTGATCATGTTACAGTAGAACATTAGGCATACAAGCATCTTCCAACAATGTTCACTTATTGATAAAATCAAATTACACATGACCGAGGAAAAGATGTGACAAAAAATGAGAATCAAACTACATATAATTTTACAAAAATAAATTGGGATTTTTAGTTATTGGAAAAGATATCATGGAAAACAATTGTATTTATCCCTTTTTACCTCGATGAATGAAATTAACAAGTTCCTTTATAATATGTCTTTAATTTCTTTTCTGAAGATATAAAGGATATCTTACTCGGCCTCGCTCTTACGTAATCAATGCCAAGTAATTGTAATTAGTTATAAAAGTGAATAAAGTTAATACATATCTGACACTTTGTAAATGTGTAAATCTTTACGAGACTGATTACGAATCTTTCAAGATGCCCAACTCATTTTATAATTACAATAACTAACATCCCACAAAAATTTTCCCCATAAATCATTTTTTAGCATCACGCTTGCTGTCATATTTGGAACAAAGAAATAATATGTCGGTGAAGAAGCAAGTGAACTCTTAATTAATTAGTACCACTTTCTGCTTTCGATAAGTATCTTCTACATGGTCAAATATATCTCCATATGCTTAAGCACTCTTTATTTAATAAATAGACTAGGAAGAAGTACGACATTTTGTATGGTGTTTTTCTCACAAATCTTGTTATGTGTCTTGCTCTCCTACCTTTACATTATTATTCCCAAGGGGATTAAGAAATAATCTCGTGTTGGTTTTTATGTACGATTTGGATAACAAAAGTTGTGGAAGATACAAAAGGTGAGCCAATAATGTGAGTCTAAATCTAAACCTTAGATATAGAAGTGATAAATATTTTTAGAAATGATGAGTTTTACACAAAACCCATATACCACCAAAGGAACCTTGTCATGTTCTGTGATTTTCCTTGATTGGCTTACGCATAAATAAAAGAATTCTGATAGTTCACTACTATTTATAAAAAAAAAAAAAAAAATTGAATACAAATACTATTCCACCAGTAGTTGAAGGGAAAAAATCAAACCAAATTGTCTCACACTTAAAATAAATTTAAAATTCAATCGACGTATATAAAAGTTCAAATCCAATCAAAGCTTTGAGGAAATGCAGAAATTTTTTATTGGTTTGTTTAGCCAAAAAATAAATGGAGGTTTGTACCCATAAAAAAGTAACAATCAACATTTATAATATACACACAATGATATAAATTCATTTATTCATGAACATATTGCACCATAATAATCAAGATACATCATCGTATTAGTCGATTTTAGTTTGGTTTTCTTCGTTCACAAAGAATGTCAAGAGAATCCGGCTGGTGTTGATTGATTTATATGCAGATTCTATGTAAAACCCTTGAAAAAATTTGAACTTTTCCATGTTTTGACAATTGTAATCTACAAAAATCCAAGTTTATTTGTATGATTTTAACTTATAAGTTACATGTTTTTCATATTCCAAGGAATTATTTGATCGTCTTCTTCAAACCCAATACACAATCTACTCTCTTTGTCCCAAGATAGATGACTTATTTCAAGTGCACAATTCTGAAGGAAAAGAGGAGAAATGATTATTTTTAAGTATTTATTAGAGTTATACCCTTACGGATAATAATCATTAAAATTTAGAAATGATTCATCTCTCAAACTATACCACTAATATTCGTAAACTTTATAACATTGAAAAGCATTTTAAAACACCTACTTAACAAATGTGAATATGGATATCCAATCATGCATATTTGTTATACTACCATAGGGTTCGCTCTAACCGGTAATACCTCTATTTTTTGACGAAATGACACTACCATAGGATTTGCTCTTAGGAGTTAGGACTGCGCAAATTAGTTCCGAATTAGAAGGAGGTGGCGTTGCCGAAACCTCTTGGGAAATTACCTATTGCTCCAGGCCCAACAAATCATCCTAAATAAAATAGTGGAAATATTTTATTTTTCTCTCTTTATATTTTTTTCCAGGTGAAAATAGCAAACAAAAATGAGGTTATCTAAAACACTAAATACCAAAATTCTGAAAATAAAATCAACCTTTTCCCTTCAACTTTTCATTTAAAGAAGAATACTACGAAGAAGAACAATAGTCGTCGCTATGAAGTTCTTCCCCAAAACCCCTTTTTGCATCATCGATCCAAAGCTAAACATAGGTTAATATCTGAATAATTTTCTTGATTCTTGGTCGCGGCTACTTATTTTGTCATTCTGGTCTTGTATGAATGTTGGTTTTGTCTCTTAGAACTATCACCAGCAGATTTAATATTTATTAAATTTACTGTAGGAGTAGTTCCAAATTGTAAATCTTCAAACAACGGCGATTTGTGTAAAACATTTATATCGTACTCAAACACTTTACTTTCTTAGTATTTTTTACATCATTATGCTTTGGTTTTGTTTTCTTTTGAATTTGTTAGGTGTTTGAGGCTATCTTAACCAAAAGGAAGTGGAACTAGCTCGAATCCGAGATTTCTTGGCATCACCTTGAAGAGAACGGCGAAAGAATGGAGTCATTCTGACATCATACGAGAAAGTTGAGCGCAATTGAAGCACGCCAAAGCTGCAAAAAGGTGTCTGAAGCACAAAATTGATGAAGGCACCCATAAGGATTACGTAAGGCAGACGCAGAACATAAAGTGAAATGTCAATCTCAGTAGACTGACAGTGAAACTAAAGGCACCAACAGTGATCGTATATTGAAGACAAAGTTGTGGGTGTTAATCATGGTAATGGCAAGAGATGTTATTCTGATGCTATGAAGCTCAGCTCGAGAATAATGGCGAGTCTTGGACGCTTTCAGTGGTTCACTGCTCCGGAACTGAGAAGAAAAACATAGAATGATAATGGAAAGTGATGACCGGTTCGATAATGAAGAGTGGAAGGGTGTTGTCTCGAGCTGATGCTGATGTTGCAAGCGATGATAGTCGTGGGTTTTGAGCAACTGCCGATATTGGCAGTAATGGAAAAGTATGAGCTCAGGGTGGTGTTGTTGGCTATCGAACAGGAAGAACTTGAGAATAGCTTAACATCGATGATTAATGGCAGTCATTGAGGTGATGATCGAGGAGTTGGTAGCTGATCCGTGTTGGAGATGTATTGAGTTTGACATGAAACTTGAGTAAGCAATAACATAGGAAAGAAGTTAGACAGTCATGGAGAGAATGGGATGCTGTGAATGACTCGAGATGGATCATTGAGCTGAGAAGAATCATGGCAGGGAGGAGTTCAAGTAAAAGAGAACAGAGTCTGTTATATGCGGAAAGGTTAGAGTTTGTAAACAGAAATTAATCAATAATGCTCATGATCTGTGGTATAGAGACATGAAAATCAGCAACGGATCCAGGAATTTATGTCTGGGTGGGTTAATTTTTTTTTTTTTAGCCAATACTCTATTTAACTTTTTCGATTGCAATATTGATGACTACAGTTATAATACCTGGTGCGACATGCTATTTTTTATTTTCTACATATCGGGTATCAGTCCGAGAGTTATTTCCAAAGCAAAATGCTTGGAGGTGGTTGCGAATTTTGCTATCACGCGGCTATTTTTGTCTTTCTGGGATGTTGCTTTCCGCTTACACTATGTAATATTTGTTGATATACTTACATTTTCCGAAAAAGAAAGCAAAAATGAACCGATGCAACAATGATACATTTAGGAAGTTATGTTATTCTTCATAACCTTTACTGTTTAATTTTCGTAGCATGGTGAAACATGAGGAGTAATTAAAAAAAAAATGACCCATGTTTTAACCGACACATAGCAAACAACATAAATACGTGTTTAGTTGGTTAGCTTAATAATTTTAAGAAACAATATGAATACGTGTTCTTTACTTTAGTTTTAAATGTTTTTTAAAAGAAAACAAACTACCTTAGTCTTTGAATGACTGAGGTGTAATATTAAAGGTTATATCTTTCTAGTGGGACCGTATTTCAATTTCGTTGAATTGATTTCATGGAGAATTATATCTTCCTAGTGGGCTAACTGAAATTTATACCTGGGCTAAGTTCCACAAATGTTAAAAATTACATTCACTAAATAGCTTTTTATGAATTTTTGGGTGGGCTTAAGCCTAGGTAAGCCACCCCCTAATACCGTCTATTGAAAATGCTGGTGATGAGTTTGAAACGGAAGTGATGAACATAAATGTTGAGCTGATGGATGGGCAGTGCTCAGTGATTCAGGGAGGAAGCTGTGGTCGCTGCTGGCAGAATGATAATAAATAAATGGTGAAGTTTGTGGCTCGAACTGGTTACTACCATTGATTTCCGAGATGGATCAGTTGGTTAAAACAGGGACTCGTGGTAACATGGTGTTGAGGAGTTGAAATTGGCAGTAACCAAGAGATTGAGTCTGTGTACAAGATGAGTAATGGAGATTTTCTGTTTCCGTTATTTCTCGACAGTGGACAGCCGAGTCTGCATGGAGTGTCGTGGAGTTTTAAACACAATAGAGATGATGAAAGACATAATGAAGCTGTGGCTTTGGGATAATGGAGACAGTTCAATAGGGAAGAGAGGCTGAGCCTGATGAGAAGTGAATTCAGAAAACTCAGGTTACGGAGTGGTGTGCCAACCGTACTTAAAGTCAGGTGAACTTAAGGACTAGTTTTCAAATCGTAGCGAACTACAAGGAGACTTACGGTGGTATTAACCTCACCGTAGAATAGTTCAGGGGAAACGGAAGCAAATGGGCTGTCAGTTTCTTAAAACTGACAAGCCAAGAACGGTAGTTGGGCTGGACTCTGCTAACCTAGTGCGAACCCATTAGTTGTGTTAGCCATTTTATTCACGGCCAAACTTATCCGTGACCTGTTTCAGCTAGTTTGGTGCAACTTTATCACATTGGCAACCACTTACGAACGAAATTGGAGGCACGGGTCTTCTACAATTTACTTAATATCTTTTATCATACTTTGGAAGGGAAGAACGGGAGTTAGGGATTGGAGTTGCGATTGACAATCAAGATTCTAGGGTTTGCTTTACCTATTCTCTTTTATATTTTTCACGGGTTTAAAGAAATCCATGAGTAGCTAAACACTCCATATTGGTTAAGGATGTAGTCGGATATCATAAACATGCTACTAAATTAATACATTGGTTTTGTTATCTCAATCAAATTATTATTGTCTTGTTCTACAATTTATTACCGCATATGATTGTATGATTGTTTGTTTAGGAGCGCTGCTAAATGCGCATGAATGCATTTCTAAAGCTACGCTAGGGTTTTGAGATATGTATTTGTTAATGAACCTTGTCATAAGTAGCATATTGTGATTACCAATTGTATTAAAAACCTTTGTGTGATTGCAAGTTGAAGCTTGACCTATGATAAATAGTTTACTCGTAGTATTTCTATTGCAAGGATTAGTCTAATTCATAGAACTTAATGCTCTCGGAGAATTTAACCTAATAGCACGTTGTATTATGTTGTTCACTAAGTAGTATTCACATATTCATCGTTATGGTATGTGATGATATAAGGAATTTACCGGAGTATGCTCTCGACGGGGTACTTTAGGACTCTTGATAATGAATGCATGATTGAATGACAACACCAGTTGTTAGTCGAAGTGCATGTATTATGATTGATGATGAACCCTTAACTGGTATTCTCAACTTATTGATTCTCTTTATTCATTCTCTGCTATTATTATTAGTTTAATTATTAGACCTAAATCAAAAATCCCCCTAGGTTACTTAAGTTTTCAATTACGAATAACAACCCATATCTCCTTGTGGAACGAATTTGTTCTTATAACTATGCTATTATTTAATGAGGTGAAGTTATAGGGAGAGGCGGGGAAAATAGCCGCGCGAGTCTCCACCGAACAGTAAAGACTATACTGTTGGCAGTCTGGATTCGATCTTTTAACTATAAATCCATAGTAGCGCGGCAAGTTTGCCAGGCATGATGACATGGAATATGAATGGGTTAGCTACCCCGTAGACACACCTTATCAGCCTAGACTAGTCAGGGTAATCATCTTGTATGCCCCCAAACACCCTTCTAAATCAGAAGGTGGTGGCGTTGCCGAAACCTCTTGGGCTATTGCCTAACTTCTATTGGATTTCAGCCAGGCCCAACAAATCGTCCTAAGTAAAACAGGGAAATATTCCTATTCTTTTTTTTTTTTCCAACAGAAAACAACAAACAAAAATGAGGTTATCTAAAACCCTAAATACCAAAATCCCCAAAACTAAATCTATTTCTCTTCTTGAAATCATTTGAAGAATAAGAAGAGCCGCCGCTTGAACCCCATTTCGTTTTTCTCTGAGAAGAAAGGAGAATTCGTTGTTTCGAATAATTCTTACTCCCTCCGTTACTTTTTAATAGGCTGGTTTGGTTTTTAGAGAAAAATTAAGGAAATTAAGAAAACTAATCATTGAAAGTGGTCCTCATGACACTTGTCAATAAAAGAAGTGAATTGAAATGGTCCCCATGACACTTGTCAACAAAAGAAGTGAAGTGAAATGGTCCACATGACACTTGTCATCAAAAGAAGTTAAGAGAAAAGTGGTCCCTAAAAACTAAAGTAACATTTGACTTTCCCAATTACGAAACCAGCCTATTTTTTTGAAATATTTATTTATGGAAACCAGCATATTAAAAAGTAACGGAGGGAGTACTTCAGAGGTTAGTTTTCTCCGATTCAGCAATTGCTACTTATTTCGTCATTGTGGTCTTGTATGAATCTTGGGTTTATCTCTTGTTAATGGTATCTTTGGGTATTTTTTTAGCTCATGATTTTAATAATCCAAAATCCCCAAATTGCAGTTGAAGAAATTTTAATTTTCTTATTCTTTCTGTGTACAAATTTGAAGAAACCCCTTTTTTGATTGTTATTCATGCAAGATTGGGTTTCTTGAGGTTAGCAATCCTAACTTGTTATAATGATCGAACCCTTCTAGAGAATCACTTGCTTTTCTCTTTTTAGCAGTTAAAGAAACTAGCTAGGGTTTGAGTAGAAATCTTGATTTTTTTGTGGTTTTTATGTAATGTCCTTATGGGTTATAGTGTTGAATGATTTGGGTTTTCATATAACATTTTTTATTTGTGTTTGTAAAAATTGAAGAGGACTAATGGGAACTGAATCGGTTGTGAAAACCATTAGTGTTGACCTTAGCCTTGTAGATGTAAGCCACCCTCTTACCAGCATAAGTGTGGTAACAAAAGTAATTGAAATGCAGTTTACTTGATTCTTACTTTCCCCTATTCATTGTGGTCTTCGTCATTGTGATATAATCGAAATATTTTTCTGAGTAATGAGGTGGAAGATTAGGAAGTGAAGGAAGATTTAAGTTCTACTAATTCGTATGCGTGCAACTTTTGTGGGGTTGATCAATTTTTTTACTTGCACTTGCATCACAAATAGAGTATTGACGACAAAATTTCAAATATATGGTCACAATCTACAAGTGTAAGATCTAATCCACACAGATTAAGATTGTGTTAAGTTGCTATGGATAGTGTTACAGATGCAAGTTAGAGAGCTTTTTAATCTCAAGAATACAATGAATTTAGCACCAACAACACCACTGATAACTTTTCCCCAAATGCGTCGATAGTGAGAACCATTAGTCTTGAGACTCTTGACCTTAGCCTTTAACCACCCTCTTACCAGCATAAGTGTGGTAACAAAAGTAATTGAAATGCAGTTTGCTTGAAACTTACTTGTCCCTATTTAATTATTTCGTAATTGTGATATATTCGAAGTATTTTTATGAGTAATTAGGTGGAGGATAAGTGTGGTAACTTTTCCCCAAATGCATCCACAGTGAGAACTATTAGTCTTGACCTTATCCTTGCAGATGTAAGCAACCCTCTTACCAGCATAAGTGTGGTAACAAAAGTAATTGATATGCAGTTTACTTGATTCCTATTTACTTGTCTCTATTATTTCTGTCATTGCAGTCTTGTGGATTGGTCAAAATAATTAAGAACCTACATATCCAATCTACTAATTCTGCTCTAAGATTTACTCAGTCAGCACAAACTTCAGCTCACTTGCAAAACTGAATCTTCAATTTTTAGTATTCTTTTATTACGGAGTGGTGTGCTCATTTCTGTATACTGTATACTGTAGCATTTTAATTGTTCGATTTCTGTATATGCACATGTCTTGTTCACTGTCTCTGCAACTACTTATCTCTGGTGACAGTTCAAGGTGTTCGCTAAGGAATAAAAGAGTTCTTATCTCTTCTCACAAAGGGTTTTAGGGAACTGTTTAGGGAAAAAACAAAAGAAGAACCAAGAGGAAGAGGACGATGGAGGGAGGAGGAGGAGCGGCGGTGATGAGTACACCAGCTGCTGGTGTTGCCGAGTGCCGACAAAGAACAAGTCTCATCTTTGGCAGTATATTGAACTGCTATTGCTACTGCTAGAAATTAGGTGTTAAAACTGCTAAAATAGGCGTTAAAACTGCTATTGCTACTGCTAGAAATGCTTTATATGGAGCTGCTTTGGGTGCTTTGTTTAGTAGGATTCCTACTAAGCGTGTTACTCTTCAGGTTAAGTTAGTTTCCTAATTCAACCCCTATGTTATTTTTTGCCGAATTTTAATTGCAATTATGTATTGTTAACAAGAATTGACTGTTTGTATTTTACAGATTCTTTTCGTTTCAGCTCGTAATGTCGCTGTTTTAGGTGGTGTCTATGGAGGTACGATGTGTGCTATGAAAGGAATCACAGGGAAACACGATACCAAGGATAGGTAATTTTAAAACCCTAACTCTTATTTACTGCTAATTTTGCTTCTTTGGAATAGTGAAAGAAATTGTTTGTATCCTACATTATGATGGTATGGTATGATGTTAGATGGACCACTTTTAAACCTGATTTTGAGGAAAAATGTTCGTCTATACCTCCAATATAGAGTAGAATACACCTATAGCTTGTTGTCCTCGTTAAAAAGTATGGAGGATCATTGTCTGACAAACAAGTTACTGCAAAACTTGGTCATCATCGTGTTTTGCAGAGTGGTGGCAGGTTTTACTTCCGGATTCATGTTTCACTTGGTTGCGAGGAAGCCTTCTCCTCCTAGAGTACCAGCTGCTGCAATTGGAGCAGGGCTCTTCTTTGCGGTTTGTAATGGTGTTCTGCATGAGGTAACATCTGTTGTCCACTTTCTTAATTTCCACATAGTAATCAGTTATGGGGGTCACATCATTGAATTAAACAACTGCAACATAGAGCTAAACACATTTTGAAACTCTTCTTGGTCTTTACTGCTAATTAGCAGTTGTTCCGGGAACATTTTGTAATAGTTCACACGGACCACAAACCTCAATTTTCAATTGAGGGATCATGATTCATCTTGATTGTGTTTATGTGCAGGTAGACGGCCGTTTTCGGGGTACAGCGTTGGAGGATACACATGTTGTCGGAGCTAGAAAAGGCTGAAATCCCTGTTTGAGCAAGGATTCTAATACTGAACCACATTGAAAGGTGCTGATTTCAGATCTCAATTTCTTTTATATCCACTTACTCTTTTTATTCTTGAGGTTGTAAATTAAGATTTTCCCTTTGTTCACACCTTAACAAAATATCCAGGGATCCTGGTTTTCGAAAGATGAGGGGAAGCTGAAAACATATATACATGTTTTGTGAAACTGATGGTGAACAATCGAGTTATATATATTATGTAAAGGGATGTAAGTTGTTGTTGGGTGAATTGCGAACCTTTCATTAGTAAGTTTTACTGAATTTAAATTATAATTAGTGGTAATAGCAGTTTTTTGGTTAATTAGCCCTTCAAATTAATTTTTCGGGTCAATAAGACAAGCAAACTATTAGTAATGTTCTAATATCCCAAAACTTAAAGATACTGTTTAAGTAACCTAAATTGGACATTTGACCCAACGTTTTTGTATCCTACTTACTAAAATACCCTCTCCACCACCGACAGCTTCTTCTCCCTCTTCAGTTAATTAATCCTCCAATCAATTTTAATCTCTTGTTCTCAACATTAGCTGTAACAACACCTCCGTTCTTCTCAACTCAATAGAATTCTTCTTCAATTCCACCACCGCCACCAATCACCATGACCAACACCAGTCGCCACTGTCACAACTCCGCCGTCACCTGCAAAGCCAACACCACTAGCAAACATCAGCAGCACCCCTTTAGTTGTAATCAAATAAGACAACTTTTCGTGATTCCTCTTCATCAGGTTACCTTTAATTGGTTCTGATCTATTTTCACAAGTCGGAGTTATGAATCATCCATTGGATTTCCTGATTTATAATCAAGGTGGTGAATGTGATATCCAGAATTAGTTAATGACGTTTGGATCTCGTCGAGATCGATTTACCGGGATTGAAGTTTTTTTTTTTTTTTTGATAAGATTCTGGGTCGAATTGAAGAGATATGTTGTTGATATGAATTCTAGGTCCACTAAGAAGTAAAGACTACGAGAGTATTGAATAGATCTGTAGTTCGTGATAGTGGAGGAGAAATTGTGACTCATGCAAAGAAACTTGTGTCAAATGGAGACGTGAATATTGAAGTTCCAAGATAATGGTCAACTACTAGTGGATTAAAAAGTAAACGGTATATGAACCTCTAGTGGATTTGTGTACTATTTCTAAATTAAAAAGCTTTTCTTACCTCATATCTATAATTAAACATTGATTCCAAAAATTATGTTTTGGTTGGATTTTTGTTGATTCCAAATTGCAGAGGAATCAAATTATAAAGATGATTTGGTCTCATTTTCATGAAATGCATAAGATGCATCTAGTGCATAATATATATTCTGACAAAAAAATATTTTTTTAGCCTGGATGCACCTGAGTGCATGATGTGTATTTTTCTTGATTTTTTTGTTGTTGGTCTTATTTTTTATTATTTAGTACTTGTTTTTGTTGAATTTGAGGGTAAATGTGATGGTAATTGTGGTGGTTCTACTGTTTAGGAATCACGAACTGGTGTTTTAGGTTGTACATTATATATTGCAGGTGATTATTAGGATAAACCTAGATTTATCCATGGAGTACACAAGGTGCACCTAAGTGCATAATTAATATTATGACATAGAAATATATTTTTCCCAGGTTGCACCCGAGTGCATAATGTACATGCATATTCTTATAGAAAATATATTTTGGCCAGGTGCACTTGGGTGCATAATGAATATTTTTATATGACATAAATTTTGGTCAGGTTGTACCTGGTGCATAATGCATATTCTTATATGGATAAATTTTGGGGTTATGTCATGGAAATCCATAGATTTCTATTTTCCCTTGCAGACAGCCAAGGTTTGAGTTTTGCCAACTAGACGGACAAAATCGTTTGTCCTTCTGTGTATTTTAAGTTTCCTATTTTTATACCAAATTTACCCCTCAACCATAGTTAATATGAACCAACTGTGGTTACCTTTCACTCCGGTTCGTAATACGGGTAGTTTTGTAACCCGAATGTAATCCGGTTTGTAATACGGGTTCATACTTGATCAACCATCAGTCACACTCCATGGCACAACCTTTCTTCATCCATACTTCTAGAAGGTCGTATAGAATAAATTGGAGACTGCTTCAATAAATTGGAGTATAAAATAAATTGGGTATGATGGTCTGTCTGTCGTATAAATTAAACCAGGTAATTCATCCTAATTGTCATATAAATATATAGGGTAAGATGGTTTGTCTGTCGTATAAATTAAACCAGGTAATTCATCCGACTGTCATATAAATTAAAATGGGTAACAAAAGTAGTGGATACTCAGAACCCCGAAAGTTACAATATACAGTACATCATCGACATAATCAATCAATGAACCAAAACTAAATACCTCCCACAAAAGAAGGGATTCATAGAGTAAAATGAAAAAAGAATACAAGTAATATAGGTACAATCGGATTGTAAATTTCGACTACCATACACTTCAAGGTAATCTGGAATTGACTAGCATAGTCTAAGTTTTAGCTTCTTTAGATCATCATTGGAAACTACGGCTCCCTATTCATCAAATAAAGAAGATTAAGAGCAGATGTTATAAACATTTAGAGGGAATTATGCTAGTTTTACGATGTAATTCAAAAAGAGAGCAACGTAATATATTGTATGCATTAATAAGCCTTCACTCCTTTCTGACATATAACTTCTCAGTAACTACATAATAACATTAGAAGAATTTCTCTAAGGATTACTTCTTTACTTCCTCCTGGAAATCAGTGCCACTGCTAAACTACCTACCATCCACAATTCTAATGTCAAGGTTTGGGTTCTGCTGAAGATATAGGTTATCACCACATCCATTCAATTCTTATCCCTACGTTAGTCAATCATATTTACTAATTAAATGACATGGTTCAATTTATGATCATACACCAAACATTTTTAACTATCATTTCTTCGCCTTCAGTGTGTAGTGTGATAAGTTTGTGCTCTATAAAATTGAAAATGTAAAGAAAATCATGCATGGGTCATTAACTTTACCTTAGCTGTTAGCACTTACTTCTACAACTGTTACTATAGATTTCTCAATCAAGCTGTTGATTTAATCTTTTTACCACAACATGAAATACTGCAAGAGAGATGGCCAAAATTAATATCTGAAACTTTATTCAAAAAATGTTTATCATGAAATTGATTCTTAAGTATATCTTGGTATATAGCTTAATTTCGCATTTTGAGAACATCAATGCCTCTCCACAGTAAAAGTTGTATCACAACTTAATGATGCTACTTCTGCTTCAGCAAAGCCGATGAATCCCGTCAATGTCTAACAACAAAAGAAGTCGAGATTTAGGATGTAAAAATCGATCAATCAACAAAACGAGTGGCATCAAAGACCAAAACAGAGACAAAAGCAGTTAAAATATCTACAAAGGGCAAATAAAGTCGAACTCTAGTGTGACAGTTTAATCAGTCAATGTGAAGTGTGAATATGTCCCCTGAATCGTCCCCCCTAGTCCCATGTATGTAACAGGGTCTCTTAGGAGGCTTCGTAAAATGGAGGAGTATTCTTCATTGGAAAAATCTCCTACTTTGACACCCAAATACGAGTATATGACCTGGTACAGTAGTTTCCTTGTCATGAGTTGGGATATTGAAAGTTGAAATAGGTTGGATATCACATGTTCATATACAGTAGTTTGCTTGACAACATGTATCATTACCTGTGCATATGCAGCATTTAGCTTACACTACAATTAATTGTAAAACATTTGGATAGCTAAATAATAATAAGAAGTCAAAGCACTTGAAGGGATAACAGAATTTCAGAATACCTTGTGAAAACTTCTGATACATGGCCATATTTGCAGATGCATCTATCTCTTGCCTAACCTTTTCAAATCCTTTAATAATGGCCTGCATTTCTTCTGCTAAGGACTTCAATTGTATCTGCATGGAAAAAACTTCCTGGTCTTACAATATGCAATCTTTCACACTGACCACAAATTAAGAAGAGAAAGGATGCAAACGAACAAACACTGTGAAAATCTAGGAGTCCCGATGACTTAGCAGCAAGCACCTAATGCCAGAGAAAATCAAGATTAAGAATAGACAGAATTAATATTTTAGATGGAGGTTTAACAAACGAACAAACACTCGCTAACCAAATGGAGCAGCAGCATAAGACTTGCACGAAAGCCTTACAAGCAGCAAACAACTAACTAAGTGTCAGTATAACGTGTCACCCTTGGGAAGGGCTGCACTAAAAGAAACAATTGAGTTTCAAATTCTTGTAGAATGAGAAGGTTGTAAGGTTACTAACTGGGGTAGAGGTCAATTAGTCAACGGCAAATAAAATAAAATCCATGGAATTGGCCAAAACACCCACAAATACCATTTCATGCAATGACTTTTGAGATAATATTAGAGAAAATGCGGTACAAAAAGGGCACCAAATGGATTGAGATGCCACACTTCGGAAAACACAAAGAAGAAAGTTGAAAGTTCACAAAGCGAAATTCAGAATATCATCTCATAGAAATTTTTCTTACTTGAATTGGGCAAATGAATGCCTTCTGAATATAACCCGAGTTTTGTTAGTATTGATATCGTCATCAACCCATTTTTTCAAAGACTGAGATTAACCTTCTGAATATAACCCGAGTTCTCTCGAATGCTTCCGGTACCTCTTATTTACGGTACACCTTTTGCCCTTTTAGTAGTAGTTCTCTCTATATGAACAACACAAATCACAAAAGTTATAAATAAGATACGGGATGAAAAGGCACCTGTCCTTTCGAAATTCCTAAGTATGTGACAAACTCTCTACCTAAAATTAGGATGTTGTTCTATGGTCCTATAAATTAAAATGGGTACCTGTTTCAGACGGTCCTATAAATTAAATAGGGTAGCCGAGACACGTAATTTGGTGAGACAATATTAGTCTACGTGTTTAAATTCTAGTATAACTATTTTAATCCAACCCAAACAAACATGAATGCCTGTCGGGCCAGTCCTATCTTTGTAACAATCTTTTACATTAATGCCAGTCGGGCCAGTACTATCTTTGTAACAATCTTTTTGTGTAAGGTAGTCTCACGTTAAGAATTCAAATTGTCCAAGCTTTAAGTATCTCTGGAGCAACATTATTTGGTATCCCACAGGTCGTATGAAGTAACCCATCTTAAATACATGAAAAAGCAAAAACAAAAATAACTTAGTGTCAAAGGCTACATGTTCGTTGTTTACAGTCTATATATGCAGCTAAACTCGGAAAGCAGGAAAGTGATCGAACAACTACTCAAGCAAAAAAAGAAAACTACAACCTCTTTGTAGTTAGCTGTTAGCATGAAAGATCCAATTTCCATAGCATCATAACAGAGAATCTTTCCTTAGCTGCATTTATAAGAGAGTAATTGTTTGAGACTCACTTTTAAAATTACTGAGGCAGAGCACTTGGTCCAAAATCCGAGACTTTAAGAAAACCCCATTGGGCAACATCCAACACCAAATTCGCAGGCTAATAAGTAAACAATTACAGTTTGCCTGACGATTAAGTGAAATTCAAAGTAACAACCAACACAAAAAAAAAAAATGCAGTGTATTGTAATCCAAATTTTGTTACCTTGGAATCTCTATGAAAAACTCCTCTACCCTTGCAGTAACCTGTAACATGTATTAGCTGCTGAAAGAATTTTCGAAAACTACAGCAACCTGTACGCTTATGCTCCTTTTGTAGCAATCTCGACTCATTTGTCCATAGTGAACTCACACCTTTCTATATCAGTAGCTTGTTGGTCTTCCATTGCAAACTAAAATCCTAAGTTTTCCAATCCAAACCCTATGTTTCCTGGTTTGACATGTAGCATAGACTTGTTAACATAAAAAACAATTGCAAATTCAAATCTTAAAAAAAATTCCAAGTTCATAAACTTCTCGTAACCAATTCCAAAAAAAAAAAAAAAAAAAAAACCTTAATTCCAATAAATTTCAGATACCACTTCTCAATCTCAAAACCTAATACAGAATCTATCAATGACCTGAGGAACCCTATTTTGATTTCCCCAAACCATGAAAACAATTTCTAAAATTAAATTGAATTCAAGATTTAAATTTTAAATCAAATCACACTCAAATCTTAACTTGGATTCGATACTAACCTGGTGACTATTTTTGACTGATTGATTAAGTCTACCTGAGAGTGTAGCATCATCAGCATGTCTTGGTGCAGTTGATTGATTTCTATCTAATTTGGGGATGTAGGGTTCTAATTTCTCACCTTTCTCTTCATTTCAGTTCCCTTGTTCTTTATCCTTTTTTGCAGTTTCCTCCCCAATCAAACCCTAGACTTCAATTCTTCTGTCTGATATCGGAGAGGACAGAAAAAAATTTGGGGAGCTTCCTGTTATTTAACGGATGAGGTGATATATTCTTGAACGCCTGCGATTAAATGTGCGGACGTTGAAATCAGAAAGAGGGCAGCGAGTTGGGTTCGGTTCAGTTTGCGGTATGGCTTATTAACTTGACCCATGGTCAGTTTGGTTAAGTTAGCAACTTGAAGGACTATAACGTCATTTCATAACGATTTTGTTCCAACCAAAATTTCACCGATTTAACTCGTCCTTCTACTTAGCAAATCGAAAACCATGTCTGTCTATAAGCCAAAGTGGGAAACTTTGGATTTCCACGACGATAGCCCATAAATTTTGGCCAGGTTGCACCTGGGTGCATAATACATATTTATATGAAATAATTTTTGGCCAAGTTGCACCTGGGTGCATAATGCATACTTTTATAGGAAATAAGTTTTGTCCAGGTTGCACCTGGGTGCATAATGTATACTCGGCCTGATTGAAAATAATTTTTGTTTTTTTTTCGAATTTCATATCAACAATGGATCTTGTTTTGTAGAGATTTTCGAGCCTTTTCCAAATATATAAATTTTATTAAAATCCGACTTATATTTCGGAAGTTAAGACATTTCTCGCGATTAATTTTAATTGTAGAGAGAGAAAAGGATAAGAAAAAGAATAAAGTTTAAAGCAAAGGGTATATGTAGCTAATATTTCCCATGTCTTTTTCACCCGGACCTATATTTTACAAGTCCATTGCTCCCACACTTTATGGGTTGTGGTCATATGACCCATTTTCCGGTGGTAATAGTAGGTACAACCATGTAGTTCAAAACACAATGATCTTTGTATGTAATGCAAAGCTTTTGTCATGAGTTGAAGTTTGCCGAATGATGCTTGCTTTAGATTGAATTTCGAACCTTTCACCAGTAAGTTTTACTCAATACAGCAGTTCTTTGTTTAGTAATATTCTTTTACTGGGATTTAACCATATTGACACCATAGCACCACAACAGAAAATTTTTGTGGTGGGTGCTGACTGCTGTTAATGCAAAGTGTGCAAAGTTTCTGATGAAGAACATATAGATTGCAAAGTTTGTTTATCTTTAAAGACTACACTTAATCGAGTTCCCCTTTTTTATTTTTAGCTACGTGTAAATTCAGTGAAGATCCAACAGAGAAAGTTGTTTGAGAAAACTAGAACATGAAAAATAACAAGAGTAGGAATCATACGACAACCCCGAGGTAGCCAGAGAAAATGATTTTCATATAAATTTTGTGTGCATGAAATTTTTCTTTCTATTTTTTTTTTTTTTTTTTGGACGGGGACAGTCCCCGTCTGGTTTCAAAAAATTTTACTACACGGGAGACTATCTCCTGTGTAGTGTGTTTTCCTTCATATGAAAGAGTTACTCATAGCCCTTGCTCTAAGGCGGGTTCCAGTTATACGGCGGATACGTACAGATTCTGTCGATACAGATGGATTGGTAAATTATACGGGTATGATTGGCGAACTTAGGCTAAGTATTATGGGCTAGATATCTAGCTGCTAGATTGGCCATCCACGTCAGCCTGGCCAACCTCCTAAGTCTTATGGGATGGCGAATCTAGGACAGAAAGAAGTAGACATAATAATGAAACAATGTTAATGTTGATGCCGTACGAGTACTTGCTAGGAGAAAGAAGTAGACAGAAACAATGTTAACTTTTTTCTCACACTTTTTTTTTGATTTGCAACACTTTTTGACCAATCCAGCCCATAAGACTTAGCCTTAGGCGCTGGTTCATCGTTCATGGTTAGGGTAGAGCCTGCCTAGTACTCTCTAGTATTTGGGGTGTGAAAAAACCTTGAATATAATAATGAAAACAGAGACAGTAGGCAAAGGCAACTTCCAGGAAATTTCCTTAAGTATACGTAGTAGTAGTAGAACTGTAGCTAGAGTACTAGACCCATGTGAAAATGAACAGGGAGAGTAATAGTATTAAAGAAGCACCACATAAATGAAACTCTCTTCTTAAACAACAAGTCTCTATAATTCTAAACTTCAAAGTCCAAATTCTCATCTCATCTGTCAATGTTTCAGTAAACTATTTCAAAAAAAAAAATACATCTTGAATTGCTTATTGTTTATCAAAACAACAGAAGATTACAGACATCCATGTAAGAAATTTTACAGTTGAATACAAACTAGACTTGAAGCTGTCTCCGGTGTTCAATTCCTAATTTTAGTGAACTACGTCTGAAAACAACAACATACTAGACTAAAAATGCCGGCAAGTTGAGAGTTTGGATGCAGTAAAGGAATATGGGACTGCGATGCAATTTTGATGACTACTGAGATAATTTTACTCATTTCATATATTCCTTCACTTCTAACTGCAACATTTATATATCATTTCATTTTGCTGCAAAGAGAACAAACATGAACTAGTTTTGTAATTTTCCTTCAAGAATCCATATATACAATTTCAGCATCTATAATTGCATTTTTCTGCAAAGAGGAAACATATGAACTAGCTACTAACTATAATAAGATGCTTAAAAGAAGTCATTGAATTGAGCATTACAGCACATGGAGAAAATTATTATCCTGATTAAAAAAAAAAAAAAAATCACCATATAAATATTCAAAAATTCTTAACAAAACGCGATTTTGAACCGCATAAAAACCGTCTTCTCACTTTGGTGCTCACCTATAAACGGATATATCCCCTTTGACCCACTTAGCTCATTGGGGCGGGTTTTCTTCTTGCGTGAATTACATAGCGACCACTTTGACAAGCTTTAACTGAGCATGATGAATATTATGGGTTCGGATTCTTAGTTCAAAGTATTTCTATACCTGTAGCATTCTACATTTACAGAAACTTAATGAAAATTGCTCATGGATATGGAGAGGAATTTACAGATGTATTGAAACTATTAGGAGCAATAGTTTTTGGGACATTAGATGTGGTACTAAAACTAAGATCTGGTTAGATTGTTGGGTCTTTGGCCTTGATCATCCTCCTACCCCTTTTGAAGGACTAGTAAATTCTATTTCCTATACCTTTGTTGCTGATCTTTTCTATGCAAACACTAGGACTTGGAATGTGCGTTTAACTCATTACATGTTTGATTTAGATACTGCTACTAAAATTCTAGCAATGCATGTCCCTGCAATTGGTGAGGATTATCTTATATGGCTTCGTGATAGAAAATGACAATTTTCTGTTAAAAGTGTTTACAATGTTCTATCTAGATCTTCTAATTCCCCTACAGGTACTCAATCTGTATCTCCTAAGGTTTGGAAAGTTACTTTACCTCATAAAGTTAAACTTTTTGTTTGGAAATGTCGTAAAGACATAGTTCCAACAAGAGATAAGTTATCTATATATAAACCATACATTGATTTGTAGTGAAGTTTGTGTAATTATCCTAATGAATCTATCAATTATCTTTTCTTGGATTGTACTTATGCTAGATCAGTTTGGTTGGCTCTTAATATCAATGTTGTTAAGATTATGGTACAATATGGATATTTCAAGAACTGGATAATTTCTTGGTTCTTTGTTGGAACTAATTTTACTTTTGGTGCAGTAATTACTAGACATGACTTAAACAAATTGCTTATGGTGTCAATCTGGAAAGACAGATGTTCTAAGATTTTTCAAAACATCAGTCCTAATAGGTCTATGTCTATAGATGTCATTAATAGGATGGCGTCTCCTACTTCTAATCCTGGTATTTCTAATAATGGTGTTCTGCAGGATAGAAACCACCAGATAATGATTCAGTTAAATTTAATTTTGACGCTTCTTTTAAACAAGATACTTTACAAGTAGGCATAGGATTAATTGTGAGAAACTGCGCAGGTACATACATTGGAGTACAAGGGCAATTCTTTAATGGAGGAATGAGGGCAGGTGTTGAAGTTGAAGAACATGAATGTAAAGCAATGAAAGCTGCTACTACTTTGGTTGTTGCAAGAACTTCAACAATGTCATCTTTGAACCAGATTGTGAGGTCCTAATAAAATCCATCAATGAATCAACTTTCTATGTTCATTGGATGAATCAATCTTTAGTTTTAAATATTAGGTTTCTTTTAAGTAAAATTAGTAGATGGAAGTGTGTTTCTGTTAAGAGAGAAGTTAATAGTTTGGCTGATAAACTTGCTAAGAAAGCTAGAACTTTACAATTAAATTTTGAGTTTCAAAATGGTCTCCCCCGTGATATACAAGGATGGGTAGATCATGATAATCTTGTAATCTCTCACTAAATATAAACACATTCCATTTTTTAATCAAACAAAAAAAAAGTCTAGAGACAGCCGAGTGAGGGATTAGTTTGGCTTCCGATTTTCATCCAATTTGAGGTACAGTTCCGTGAGATTTGATACTTAGTGTTATTTATCAAATACTATAAAATTGAAATCGTCAAATTTGTACAAAGTAAGCAAACTAATAAATATAAAATAAGTTGAGTTTATACACTCACCAAAATACAACGTGTTTGTTTAGTAAATGCACCTCTAGTGATGAAATTGTGGCCTGTGAATCTTTCGAGAAGAAATCTGCCAGTTGATGAAAATAAATTGTGTTATACAAAGCAGTATTTTCTTCCGGTAGTAATGTTTTTGAATCTTCACGGTTCTTATAATATATTTAGGACTTGCATCACGGATTGCAAGCTTTTCGGATATGATTTGAAGAAGTCTTTGAGTAATTTTATCAACAAAGTACCGAGATATAAATACATTACTATGCATGACCAAAAATAATACTATTGATTAAGCACTATGCAGTGCAAAAGGACAGGCAAATTCCTAGGAGACTGTTATGTTTATTTGGCATAATAAAAAATAGGCATCCACTAACTAACTGTAATTAAACAACTCCATCTTCAAGAACCACTATGTTGAATAAATTGTCTCACTAAAACCATGTCAGTAAAATTAAATGTAAAAAAGATCTTGATGAAGGGAAAAAAGCATAACATTAACATTTTTGAACGACAGTTAAATATTGTCCACATGCCGCCTGGTCGCAACCTTGCCACGAAAACAACAGGGGGCAAAGACCTGAAACAGTGAAAACATTATCACTTTCGATACTTTTATGTGAGTACCACAGAAAATAAGCATCAAAAACACTAACTCTAGTCTATCTCATTAATGAGTTTTAACTAACGTGATTGAATCCGGTGGCTTCCTGAATAATTTAGGGAAAAACAACCAATTACATTTTGAAAAAACTTTAAAATAAATCAATTTAAATAATTACTCAGTGATTAGCGTATTTGATAACGTGTTGTAAATAAGAATGAAACGGAAAAGTTAATATAGGAATGATAAATTTCTTATTGATGTGTCTAGATAACAAATTTAAGGATTTATTTATAAAGTTTAAATTTATGATCACACTAAAAAGGGAATGCATCTGTATGATAAATATTATTTTATAATTTAAATAAAATAAAAGTTTATTCCTGCTAAGGCCTCCAACACGTGATTTTTTATTTCCTGTATTATCTTTCCCAATTGAGTTTCCAACTAACAACATGTCAGAATTGAATTTGTATTTTTAGTCAATTTTATTAAGAAAAAGTTAGGACTTTTTAACGAGCCTTATTGTCATCAGTCTTACAACTATATATAGGTTGTGGAGAATAAATTTCTCTAGCTAGTTTGTTTCGAGGGTAATGTATCTCGAAAAGTAAAATCTTGGCCTTTTGATGAACTTCTTCGAGAATCCATCCCCTGGATAATTGATAGACACATTTTTGTGTCAGAATTGTCCTCAGTGTTTCTATTTTTAGTACTTGATTTTGTATTTATTATAGTGTTCTTATGTTTGTGTAGGTATTTTTGGAGAAATACACGTGTGTGGAAAAAGTTGCTCAAAAAGTGCTACTTGGACCCCCGGAGAAAAGTACTAAAGACACCCTCACTTTGGATAAGGGGCACCTCAGTTGGGCACCTGCTATTCGCACCCCCAGTTTGGTTAGGGGGACACCATCTTCATCGTTTGAAAATAAATTTTGGCGGGAAACTGATCTTTCACGTGAGACATTCTCTGTTTGGATTTTGGAGGAATTGCAGTGAAACTCAATCACCGCTTTTTGATTTGGATGATCTTGTTAGGCAAAAACAGTGCTGGGTATGGGCTTTTGGAGTGACTAGTTTTGGTCAATCGTCGGATTGAAAAAATCGAGTGTACGCATGTTACGTGGAAGATATTCTCGGATTTTTTAGTTATCTTTGGAATGATTTCGTGTGTCTACTGACACTTGACTTCATCAGATACGCATAAGAAGTGTTTTGGTAGAAATTCGGCCTCGGCGAAGCGTGAAAGTAATAAAAAGGGAAATTATTTCCGTGTCTCCTTGAGGAGAATAATGCATTGATGACGAGAAGATTTTGGTGATTCGAGGTCTTTGTGATGTATAAATAAGGTCCTTTGGAGTCACAGGGGGGGGGGGGAGAGTTTGGGGAGGTTTTGGAGCACAACAGAGTGAAGATCAATCGAGTGGCAGAATTGTTTTCTCACTGGCTGGTACACCAAGAACACGAAGAACGGACGGCCAAAGACCGGGCGTTCTTCAACAAGTGCTAACGACTCGCTTATGTGGGTGATATTGAGGCAGACTTAAAGAAATAGTAATGACCCACGCTAATATTTATCGATCTCTACTAAATAATGGTTTGTAACGCTTTTCATGCGTTGCAAATTCCTGGTCTATTTGATATCTCTCCTTTTCATCATTTGTAAGCGCCTTTGAGCAATAAAATCATATTTTGAGCGTGTTTCCAACATGATGAGCTAGACCCCATTACTGGGACGACGGAGGAAGACGAATTTCATACATGGGTAAAATTATTTAAATCTTTTTTAAGACTTTTGCATTAATTTTAATTGAAATATGATTTGAATTAATTGGTTATCATTTAATTTGATGATGTATGATTAGCTTAAATGTTTTGATACATCATGCTTAGGATTTACAACCAATCTTTTGAGAATCTATCTTTGCAAAAATAAGAGTCCATGTTTTTATTTGTTGAGCGATAATTGTTAAAAGAATTAATATTTGAACCTTTCGTTATGAGTTTGGCCGAATCCTGAGTCCCAGCACATCCCTTCATCCTGTGATAATTTTTGTATATATTTTTCTTTTATTTTCTTTTATTAATTCTTAAAATCAATCTCATCAAGTCCGAGTGAACGACAACCCTTATTACTACAACATCATTGAAAATAACCATCAATTTTTGGCGCCGACGCGGACTTGTGTATAGATTTGTTTTTAGGTTTTATTATTAATTTTTCTTTTATTTTAATTATTTTTGTTCTTTTTTGACGCGTTTTGGTATTTCTGTTTGCTTTCAGATTTGGAGTGGAGCGAAAGAAAAAAAGAAAGTGCTGAAAAGAAAAGCAAAACCAAAATAGGAAAGAAAAGAGAGATCCGAACGGAGTGAAGAAGAAAATTTTGTATATTTTGTATATTTTTATTTTTTTAGAAACTATAATTAGGTAATTATTTTTGTAATTTTTATTTTTGTACTTTTTAATTTTTGGACTTTATTTTTGGACTATCGGACATTATTAATTTTAAACCCTAAGGAAGGGTAATTTAAATATAAACTGCATAGGGAAGGACGGTGATTACGATATCACCTCGGCCCCTCGGGTTCGTACACGACATAGGAGTCGTGGCCTGAGTCGACTTCAACACTTCATCCCCCGTCTGGAACGGGAGGTAGGAATTCTAAACACCCGCGAATCCCCTGTCAGCGGGTTTAATGGATGATTCGTGTAAATATATGTCGAGGAACTGAATCTGGCTGCTTTAATTTCCTAGTAAAGGGCAAGGACTGGCCATACAAGATAAGAGTTCGGATTTCATCACCGTTCTCTTCTTGCCCGCCTTAGGAAAACGAAACCAAACACGAACCTAAGCCTTAAAATTTTGACTAGAACGAGACCGATAGGGTAACGAGCTTAATAGGAAAGTCATTCGAAAAATATTGGTTACTCTTTAAGCATACTTCGAAGTTCATGATCGTTTCTGTAAGTTGAATGCGTGACTGCGCCTCCTTGTAATGCGGTGAGGCCTTGGGTATCAAAGCTCCACGCAGCTTCCCTCGCCTCTATTCAGCTTACTTAAACTCGGATTGAGTCCATAGGGGTTTGCTTAAATTGTAACGAATTCCCTTTCGAAGGATTAGAAGTCGGGTCTAGAAACAATCTAAGTGGAGCCATCATGCTTTTTGTTTGCTAGAAATCGCAGGTTTGTTTTGGTCAGTCACCCTTGTTTGTGTTTTTGTAGAATTCCCTTGTTTAGGATGTCAAACTGGTATTATAATAGCCATCACAATGAATATGAATATCCAACCAACATTATGGACATCACTCTTTTTATGACCATAGTGTGAATAGTGGTTGGGAACGCCAACCTTTGGAAGGTTATGGGTCATACCATGGTGAGCCCAATTACTATCCACATGTGCATCACCATTCGAGCAAGAAGATTATAGTAATAGTTCTTCGTCTCTAGAGGATACAATCAAACTTTTGAAAAGTAGTCCTTATTATGATCCTTCTGTTCCTCTTCCTTCTCTAGAAGAGTCCCTAAGGGGTTTAGCTGAGTCGACACAAAAGTTAGCTGAGGTAAATAACGTAGTTATGGACGAAAGGACTGCAACAACGACTGAATCTTTAGAAGATATCCTCAATAGATTATCTCAAAACTTAGATCCAACACTAAGGGAACTTTCTTTGGAGGAGACCCTTGAGAGGATAGCTAAGTCGACACGTAGACTTGAGTTAGAGACGAATGAAAGTATTGCTCGAATAACTTGAATTTCCAATATAGTGTATCCAATAATACCTTTGAGAATGAAAATAGTTATTCACATAATCAAGATAATGAGGTTAGAATTGGTAACACTACTTGTTTAGATAAGGTTCAACCATTTTCATGTTATTATAATAATGATGAGGATAGTGTTGATGAAGAATTTGAAATAAATAGGCATAGTGATCGAGAATTTGCTACTCCATTTAAGCTTTATAATAATAGAGTTATTTAGGTTCGCATCCTAATAATTTTAACAATTATTCACCTATTCAAAAGGACGAGGATTTGACTAGAGATACTGTTTTAGACGATGTAGTATTTCCCGTTTACGAAGTCGATAATGGTTTAGAGGAACGAGTTTATCCTGAGAATATTATTTTAGAGTCTAACGATTTAAAAACAATAGTCTTAGACAGAAGAAGATGAACTCGTAGAGCTTTTAAATATGAGTGAGGATGCATCACCCGAGTATAATCTACATGAAACAATTGACCATTTTCGGGATTTTGATGATCTAGAAATTAGGAATTGTAGCTAGTCTATCTAGAGACACCCAAAATTCTAAGTTTGGTGGTGATTATCATTCTCCTTGTGCCTTACCTTTAGCTCTTACAAAGAGATCCCTCACTTGGGACTTGATATGTGTGCCTCAACCATTGTGCCATTATCTTCATGCTAGCTCTCCCGAACCTAATAATGTCCAGAAGAAGTTCAAATGTTAGAAACCCATCCTATGGTTGATGTGGTTAACCCAGGCTATGATACCAAAATTGACTTTGTTTTCCCACCAAAACTTTTCTTTCAATTGTGGGAACATATGAGTTACAAATGTGTCAGTTATTAAGTTTTGAGACTAAACCTAATTACTTTAGGATATTAGGGTCGACACATTTGCTTAAGGAAGACCACCAATCTTATTGTGGTCAGCTGTGTAAGTCAAAACTGATTGACTTAAAGGATCCTCAATTATTCAGGTTATTATTATGTGCTTCTAAGTTTTTATTTGAGTTTTTCCAGACTCTAAAACCTGAACATTCGGATCTAACTCATGAGGAAACGCAACCCATAAAAATATGTTATCTAGACCCTTTTATAAAGCCTGAACCCGAACCACAACTAGATGTAGTGGTCTTAAAAATAAATAAGGGTGTGTTGGATATCTTCCTGGTCTGTTGCAATCTCCTCTTCTTGTGGTTAGCACTTTTTGATCTAGATGACCCGCGGTTATTCCGGCTGCTGCTTTATGATTCTTCGAGGTGACTAATCCTTTCTTAGTCTGGCTGAAGACTTTAAACTTAGCACTTCTTGGGAGGTAACCCATGCTCATGCAACACGGTAATATCTTTCCTTAACTCTTTTGCTTCAAATGGTAACAGTTTCTCATTGTTCATGCTTTTAGTTTCATCTTTAGAACATTGAGGACAATGCTAGATTTAAGTTTGGGGGTATGGGAGAAACTTTTTAGTTGCAATAAATAAAACTCCAGAGCCTAGAAATTTATGTTTATTAAGGATGGCACTAACCAATCTAAGTGGATGGAAGCATCTTGGTTGTAGGAGTTGAGGAACCAATCGATTAGATGGAAACGTCTAGAAGAGTCTATTCATAAAAAGCACAGACCTCGTGTGTTAGAAAAGAAAACATGATAGTTTCGCCATATCCTCGTGATGGAAACATCGAAAGAATCCCGATCACTTCTTTTGTTTTTCTTTTATCATTGCTAGGTGAAATAGAGTGACCGAGAAAAAAAAAAAAAAAAAAAAAAAATTGAGACCGGACCATCGTAGACCAAATGTAGAATAAATACAATAAAGTCGACCACTGGTACCCTTGTATAAGCCGGTGAGTTGACCTAGAGTTAGGATTATCACCACTCGGTTCCCTTGTATATGCCGGTGTGTTGATATTAGTCCAGAATCAGTGTCGCCCATTAGGATAGGTTCACCTTAGTCAACATCATCCACGTTTTTCTACATCCATCTTCTTAATCTATCCATGTGATTGGTTGACTCGGTTTATGATGTCCAAACTATCCGAGTAGATCCCGTCACTTTATATGAATTTTAGTATGCTTGAGTGCAAACTCGTGTACAAAGAATTGGAATTTCGCATCGTGGTACTTCCTCCCGTAGTCAATAAGTATGCCAACCAAGGAGATTCTTTAGTGCCTTCCAAGGTTCCGTAGATAGCTAGGTCCTGGAGTAAAGGTTTTGTGGGTACACCTATGGTAAACCCTCCGGAGACAACACTCCGCCACTAGGGCCACCTAGGGGTTCAAAAGATTTTTATTTTCTAGAATAAATTTGCTCGAGGTCTAGCAAATAATAAGTTTGGGGGTATTTGATAGACACATTTTTGTGTCAGAATTGTCCTCAGTGTCTCTATTTTTAGTACTTGATTTTGTACTTATTATAGTGTTCTTATGTTTGTGTAGGTGTTTTTGGAGAAATACACGTGTGTGGAAAAAGTTGCTCAAAAAGTGCTATTTGGACCCCCGGAGAAAAGTACTAAAGGCACCCTCACTTTGGATAAGGGGCACCTCAGTTGGGCACCTGCTATTCGCACCCCCAGTTTGGTTAGGGGGACACCATCTTCATCGTTTGAAAATAAATTTTGGCGGGAAACTGATCTTTCACGTGAGACATTCTCTGTTTGGATTTTGGAGGAATTGCAGTGAAACTCAATCACTGCTTTCGATTTGGATGATCTTGTTAGGCAAAAACAGGGTTGGTATGGGCTTTTGGAGTGACTAGTTTTGGCTGAATCGTCGGATTGAAAAAATCAGGGTACGCATGTTACGTGGAAGATATTCTCGGACTTTTTAGTTATCTTTGGGATGATTTCGTGTGTCTAACAAGACACTTGACTTCATCGATACGCATAAGAAGTGTTTTGGTAGAAATTCGGCCTCAGCAGAAGCGTGAAAGTGATAAAAAGGGAAATTATTTCCCGTGTCTGCCGAGGAGAATAATGCATTGATGACGAGAAGATTTTGGTGATTCGAGGTGCTGTGATGTATAAATAAGGTCCTTTGGAGTCACGGGGAAGAGTTTGGAGAGGTTTTGGAGCACAACAGAGTGAAGATCAATCGAGTGGCGTAATTGTTTTCTCGCTGGTCGTTACACCAAGAACACGAAGAACATACGCCAAAGACCGTCGTTCTTCAACAAAGGCTAACGACTCGCTTATGTGGGTCGCATATTGGAGGCAGACTTAAAGAAATAGTAACAGCCACAGTTAATATTTATCGATCTCTGTAACAGTGGTTTGTAACGTTTTTCATGCGTTGCAAATTCCTGGTCTATTTGATATCTCTCATTTTCATCATTTGTAAGCGCCTTTGAGCAATAAAATCATATTTTGAGCGTGTTTCCAACATGATGAGCTAGACCCCATTACTGGGATGACGGAGGAAGACGAATTTCATACATGGGTAAAATTATTTAACTCTTTTTTGACTTTTGCATTAATTTTAATTGAAATATGATTTGAATTAATTGGTTGTCATTTAATTTGATGATGTATGCTTAGCTTAAATGTTTTGATACATCATGCTTAGGATTTACAACCAATCTTTTGAGAATCTATCTTTGCAAAAATAAGAGTCCATGTTTTTATTTGTTGAGCGATAATTGTTAAAAGAATTAATATTTGAACCTTTCATTATGAGTTTGGCAATCCCGAGTCCCAAAGACATCTCTTCATCCCGTGACAATTTTTGTATATATTTTTCTTTTTATTTTCTTTTATTAATTCTTAAAATCAATCTCGTCAAGTCCGAGTGAACGACAACCCTTATTACTACAACATCATTGAAAATAACCATCAATAATAAATGAGAGTATGGAGAGTTTTCTTATAGTTAATATAGTGGAATTATATTGATAATTGAAATTTTGGGTATCTAGGTTCTTGTAGTTAACATACACTAGTATTAGTTAGCGCCTCACTAAAACAAATTAAGAAAAAAAAAACTAGTATTTGTTGGTAACCCTATAGTTAAAGCGGATTGGCCGTTTCTACTATAAGAGGACTGAAACTTCCCATTCTAGAAAACGATTTTTTTTAAGCTACAAAATATCCGCAAATCAACACCAATGTAGGTGATGGAAACCTATTTAAGAGTAGATATGAACCTAAGAACCCTTTATGAAGATTTGTTTAGTGAAAAAGTCTTCACCAAACGAAAAGATACAATGCGTTAATCCCCACTAATTATTGTGAAGATGAAAATAAGTGTGAATTTCCAAATAGTTTAGGTATTGAAGGACTAATGCATGCCATATATATGTGTGTGTTTTTAAATATACTATTGTCATACAATAAATCAACTCATTTCATCGATAGTTTCACTTCTAATTAACAATCCGAAGGTATTAAATTCTTTCAGCCCACAACAAGGGAATTCCTATTTCAAAACCTTAATTAACGGCGTCCGCTTCTAAGTCCTGTTTAATTTGTTTGATCAACGAAAACGTGAACAGTATACCATGCATATATGTCTTTTTGTTCTAATATGATGTAATCAAACATTCTAATATCCAAGGCACATATACCATACCTCTTTAAATATATTTTTTTACTATAAAAGTTCTTAGTCAATTAAAATGTTTTTTAGTTTATTACTAAATAAAATAAAAGATGTTACGTACATAATACTGTTTTCCAATTATAAAAATTTGATTAGTTAAAATTCCTTTCATGTAATGCTCCTTTGAAATTCCGAAGAATTATCAATCTTAATTACCTTGCAATTCTTGTATTGTTTAAAGAAATAAAAACCTCCAGTTGGTACTAACCTAAATGCATATAATAGTTAATCTGAATCGCTAATTATGATTAATGGCTTAAGAAGTTGGAAAACAACATAAGATGTCGACACGGTTTTCTAATTAAGCTTGGGAGCATTGTGAGTACGAAAATATTGAGACATATTTGAATTTCGTTTTAGAATTCAACGCAGAGAATTTACATAAACCACTGAATAACTTAATTTATCAGTTAGTAAAGAGAGTCAACAAATAATATATGGAAGAGGGTAGACTAGATAGTGAAAGAGAGGGAGAAGATCATGAAACCCTAAAACCTCATTTATCTTCGATATTGTATCTCACACTCGGTGCTAGCATCGTAATACTTGTTTTCGGTCATTACGTTGGTAAGTAAAACTAGTCTTCTCTTTACATCCGTTAATTTTGATTTAATAACCGACTTTTGAATGTCCGTTAACTCGATTTATCTTGTAACTCTAATTCTCTAGGATTTATCATTGATCGATTTGATGTGTTAAGTTATGTTAATTTTATTGTTCATGTAAGTTTATAAATTTTTATTACTTGGGGTAAACTACTCGAATGGGTTTACTTGGGGCTACATTGGGTGTGACAGTTGATAAGAATGATTGTTTGGGTCAAAAGTCATTAATCTTGATTGCTGATACTTTTATTTTATCGGTGGAGTATCATACCTCTTGCTGTTGTAGTAGTAATAATTGGTATTCCTTGAAAACTATTGGAAATTTGTATATATCTTTGGGGGTTGGAATGTCTTTCATGACTTCACCACTTTATATATCTGAATTTTCTCCGCCAAAACTACAAGATATCCTTGTCAAAGATAAACTTCATCTTTTACGATATTGGGAAATTTACCTCCTTAAGTTCAGATTTGATGCTCGAAATGCAGCCATCTTATCTTGTTCGACTAGCTAACATCTTAAATACTTTTCTTTTTTTTCCTTCCAAAGTGAAATCTTTTTAGACTCTATTAAGACTAATAATTACATCATGGCATTAGCAAGAATATTATCAGTTTCAATTTGTCTAATGTTTTCGTTTCATGAAACTCTTATGCGGCTTTACAAAAAGGTTAGTGTTGACAACTTATTTGAAGTTTCTTTCTAATTTTATTTAATTATGCCCAATATTTGTGAGTTTTATCACTATCTATAAGAAGTTTGAGTTAGTTTGTGTTAAACATATCATTCGATGTGTCTCAGTTTTGTGCCTTGCCTTTCAGTATCATGTCACGATGGAATGATATGCATACAAGCATTTTATAACATTATTCACTTATTCATAAAGTCAAATTACACATGACGTAGAAGGAGAAGTGAGAAATAAACTGCAAATCAAAACGTTCATTTTATTTATTAGAAATTTAACACGTTTCCTCACATTAGTTTTTTAAACTTAAATAAAATACTTGAACACGATAATAATAATTAAATCAATTCCTTTATAATATATCATTAATCTGTGAAGTATTTATAGTATATGTTTCATAATCATTATATTTCAACTAATTTTACCTTGCCTTTTCTTACATAACCTCTTTAATGCAATACATGATAATTTAGTAATCATTTTCAAAAAGAATTTGATATATAAAAGTTTTTTAAAGCATTTAAAAGGTTGTTTACTTTAATACTTATTAAACCAAACGACATTATATATATGTAATATTTTTTTCTAATTATAAGGCATTTGATTAGTTGAAATCCCTTTGATATTATCTTCATTTGAAATTCAAAATATTATTGATCTTTTCACATGTTGGATTATTTCCTCTAGCTCTTTCATTTCTAAACATTTGAGAGTTTTTTTCATTTCATAATGACAGGCATAGTATAACTTAAGGACTTAGCTTCCATATTGTACGTCTTCTGGTAGGCCTGAAAGATGTGTATAATTTATGGCCTACGGTAATACCGCAAGTGCACGGTGTCTGTTATGAAGCACAGGGCAAATACGAGTCGAACCACAGAGACTTGTGGTGCTCTAGTGATCTAAGGCTTGCTAACTGAATTTCTAATGTGACAAGTGACAGCAGATGGTTTTGCCGAAACGGCTGAGATGTAATGATGTGAACTAAACTAAGGTAAAAGATACAAAGTAGAGACCACTAGGGTGTCGAATCCACCATATAACCTCAGCTAAGTTGATTCAATTTTGATAGTGTTCTCGTCCCTTGTAATGGCAAGTCTGCCATTCATCCAGGGTTTCAATGGATAGCTTAATATCAACTGAGGCACTTAACTAATTCCTAGTATTAGCTGTCTTGTCATAGTACAGCTAATCACAAATCTGTTTCATTTCTCAGGTGATTAAACTTATCCTAAGATGGATACTCTAATCACAATTAAAGTATTTTTCCCTAGTACTAGCTGTCTTCTCAGGGCACAACTAGTCTAAGAATCCATATTGTTCAATGAAGCATGAATTGCACACATTTAACATAGAAATAGCCTGACTACAATGCATACAGAAAATTGACATACATTGTGAAAGTAATATGCAAAAGTATTTAGATTAAATGTATCCTAAGCATTAAAGCACAATCAAGAACAATTACAAAATATGAACAACTCTTAGCAACAACATTTTTAGGTTTCATCTCAACCCTAGCCACAAATGATTAAAACATCAAAGTAAAACTACAAGTTAACCCTAATTGACTGCACTGGCTAATCCAGGCGTAACCCTAACAACACCCCACTTACTGTTATTTATACATGCCAATAAATTCCAAAACTCTCAAACCCTAATTCTCAAAATCGAAATTAAAATTAAAATAAACCCATACCCTCTACTCTCTGAATCGCCTCTCTTCCTCTCACACCGGCTCGCAACTCCATGCTTGATTGATTGATCAAAACCCAACCCTAGTTCTTCCTATTTCTCACTTAGCCTCTAGGAAAGAAGCTATGAGAGAAATAGAGAGAAGCTAGGGGAAAAAGGGTGCGGTTGGAGGCTGTGGTGATGGTGACAGGAGAGAAAGGTGGTCTGGTGGTGATGGAGGTGGAAGAGGTATGGTGCGGGGAAGAGAGGAATGGTTTCTGCAGAGGCGTGGGAAAAGAGAGAAGAGAAGAAAGAGAAGAGGAAGAAGAGAATGAGTTAGGTCGATGGGTGTATAGGGTGTTGGGAACTTTGGTGTGAGGCGGGTGCAGCAAGCTTTGATGAGACAATTGAAGCGAGCGTTGGATCTTGCGGGAGAGATCTGGACGGTCGAGGGAGGTAAGCGGTTTTGGCTTGATCTAGTGTTGCACGGGAGCAGCGATCTATGATGCACGTGGAGGCAGCGACCGTTGGATGTGGAAGATAGAGATCTCAACGGCTTGGATTGTACGGGCTCGGATCCGGGTCATGGGTAGCTCTAGCCCAAGTCTTCCTTGTTGGGTTGCAATCGATTTGCGCGCTGGCTTTGGCTATCCGCTCCATAGATGTTTGACTCCAATTCTTCGCTTCTTAGCTCCTCGCCTCCTCCGGACTTTATTTATTACCTAAAAACACAAAATTAATTAATACAAATATTTATTCTTGAAAACAAGGAAAATACAGAATATGGGATAATATCTAATTTATAAGCACAAAAGATGAGTAAAATGCCAATAAAAAGGTGTATAAATACGCACTATTTGGCACTCATCAAATACCCCCAAACCTGAATTTTACTTGTCCTCAAGTGAAACAGAAATTAGGAAATCCTAACTATACCACTGTCGTAGGTCTCTCGAATGCATTTAGCGTATGCACTAAGCCTTTAAACCCCTAGGTGTCCCTAGTGGACGAGTTGTAGTCTCGTGAGGGTTTACCAGAGGTGTACCCACAAAACCTTCTCCAACTTCAGAGTGTAAAAGAGTCTCAAGCCTCCAAGAAGCTATGAGGACATAGAGTTTCTGCATGCTAGTAACAGAAGTTAGAACTATCAAAGAACTCCTTCTCATCCTTAAGTGCTGAGCGAGAAGTAACCATACCATATGAAAGAATTGGATTCGATTGTGATCATAAGCCTCGACTTCGCCTCACCATTAGGGTTTTATGATAATTGCACTCAAAAAAGATCGCTTTTTTAGTCTCTCATGTGTGCAGGCGGAGTAAAGAGAGAAATCCCGCACACGTTGTAGGTAAGAAGGATAACCTTCCGAAAATAAAACTGAGACTCCACAAAAATGTGGATAAAAAGAATCTTTTTCTGATGATCTCTAGGAAAGGAAATCAACCATTAGCAAGGGTGGGAGTACTCACTCACTTCTCACCCGATCGGCAATTAATATCACTCTTTCATAAGAAACCATAGAAACGTCTTCAATCTTCGGTCTTCTGGTCTTCAATTGTTGATGACTTAACTTCTAAACTTCACAAAACTTGACAATTTTTAACTTTTCTACTCAATTTCCTTGTTGTTTGGATTTTTATTTTTAAATTCTCTTTACCATGGTGGTAGCAAAAATAAACTACAATATTTTTTGATATATTTTTTTTTTTTTTTTTTTTTTTTTTTTTTTTTAATTTACAATAAGTGAAAATAAAAATACAAATAATGAAACAACTAACTCCATGGACAAAGGACTTTATCACTCAATTTTTCCACAACTTGTATTGTCTTGATTTTATAAATTTTATTAATTCTCATCCTATTTTCTTTTCTTTGTCTTTGTTACACAACACAACACAAGCAATGTACAGTAAGGAAAACAGCTTGCAGCTTGCAGCTTCAGGGGGATTACAATATGCAAGGGAGCTCAAGCTTGCAGCTTCAGGGGGGCTAGCAAGGGCTCAAGGCAATGTACGGTAAGGAAAACAAAGACACAACACAAGGCACAGGGGCTAGCAAGGTGGTTTCACACAGGCTCACACAAGGGTGTATGCTAGTTTAACATATTCTGTGGAGTCATGGAGTTACTTACCTGAGTTTGCAGTCTGCTCAGAGCTTTGTGACTCAGTGCCCCGCGCTTCTTCTTGGCCTTCTAGGCTTAGCTCAAGCAAAATGCAGCAAGCACAAAGCCTAGTAGTATGGGTAGCACAGCTGGGCAGTGTTAAGTACAACTACACAGCTGCACACAAAGAACAACACAGTAGCACAGAGCGGAGTTGCACACTGCTGCTCTTTGACCGATCAAAGAGTAATTTGGACTGTCACAGGGTTTGAAGAGTTATACTAACACTAAGTGAAAATGCAGATGGAGTTAATACAATGCAAAGCTATGTAAAATGAATAACACAAGATAAAACAAGTTATGTAATACAAGTTATGCTAAGCTACAGCTACAAAGGTTAAAACAAGATACACAAGTTAAGCTAGAAGATGCACAAAGGGTAAAACAAGATACAAGATGGCTATAAATTTTAAACTAAGTTACACTAAAACATGACTAAAACAAAGAATATAAAGCGAATATATACAGAGATAAGAATGAAACTCAGTAAATCAAGCCAATAGTCACAGGGCACGCGCCAAGTCCCCGGCAACGGCGCCAAAAACTTGGTAGGCCTGAAAGATGTGTATAATTTATGGCCTACGGTAATACCGCAAGTGCACGGTGTCTGTTATGAAGCACAGGGCAAATACGAGTCGAACCACAGAGACTTGTGGTGCTCTAGTGATCTAAGGCTTGCTAACTGAATTTCTAGTGTGACAAGTGACAGAAGATGGTTTTGCCGAAACGGCTGAGATGTAATGATGTGAACTAAACTAAGGTAAAGATACAAAGTAGAGACCACTAGGGTGTCGAATCCACCATATAACCTCAGCTAAGTTGATTCAATTTTGATAGTGTTCTCGTCCCTTGTAATGGCAAGTCTCGCCATTCATCCAGGGTTTCAATGGATAGCTTAATATCAACCGAGGCACTTAACTAATTCCTAGTATTAGTCGTCTTGTCATAGTACACCTAATCACAAATCTGTTTCATTTCTCGTGATTAAACTTATCCTAAGATGGATACTCTAATCACAATTAAAGTATTTTTCCCTAGTACTAGCCTGTCTTCTCGAGTGGCACAACTAGTCTAAGAATCCATATTGTTCAATGAAGCATGAATTGCACACATTTAACATAGAAATAGCCCGACTACAATGCATACGTAAAATTGACATACATTGTGAAAGTAATATGCAAAAGTGTTTAGATTAAATGTATCCTAAGCATTAAAGCACAATCAAGAACAATTACAAAATATGAACAACTCTTAGCAACAGATTTTTAGATTTCATCTCAACCCTAGCCACAAAGTGATTAAAACATCAAAGTAAAACTACAAGTTAACCCTAATTGATCGCATCGGCTAATCCAAGCGTAACCCTAACAACACCCCACTTACCCCAATTTATACATGCCAATAAATTCCAAAACTCTCAAACCCTAATTCTCAAAATCGAAATTAAAATTAAAATAAACCCATACCCTCTACTCTCGAATCGCCTCTCTTCCTCCTCACACCGGCTCTGCAACTCCATGCTTGATTGATTGATCAAAAACCTAACCCTAGTTCTTCCTATTTCTCACTTAGCCTCTAGGAAAGAAGCTATGAGAGAAAATAGAGAGAAGCTAGGGGAAAAGGGGTGCGGTTGGAGGTCATGGTGATGGTGACAGAGAGAAAGGTGGTCTGGTGGTGATGGAGGTGGAAGAGGTATGGTGCGGGGAAGAGAGGAATGGTTTCTGCAGAGGCGTGGGAAAAGAGAGAAGAGAAGAAAGAGAAGAGGAAGAAGAGAATGAGTTAGGTCGATGGGTGTATAGGGTGTTGGGAACTTTGGTGTGAGGCGGGTGCAGCAAGCTTTGATGAGACAATTGAAGCGAGCGTTGGATCTTGCGGGAGAGATCTGGACGGTCGAGGGAGGTAAGCGGTTTTGGCTTGATCTAGTGTTGCACGGGAGCAGCGATCTATGATGCACGTGGAGGCAGCGACCGTTGGATGTGGAAGATAGAGATCTCAACGGCTTGGATTGTACGGGCTCGGATCCGAGTCATGGGTAGCTCTAGCCCAAGTCTTCCTTGTTGGGTTGCAACTGATTTGCGCGCGGGCTTTGGCTATCCGCTCCATAGATGTTTGACTCCAATTCTTCGCTCTTTAGCTCCTCAGTTCCTCCGGACTTTATTTATTACCTAAAAACACAAAATTAATTAATACAAATATTTATTCTTGAAAACAAGGAAAATACAGAATATGGGATAATATTTAATTTATAAGCACAAAAGATGAGTAAAATGCCAATAAAAAGGTGTATAAATACGCACTATTTGGCACTCATCATCTTCCCTCATAATTTGGTGTAGTCTATTTGAAAAATAATTTAATAGTGAATATACAGCCGTAAACATCATCCTAAAGGCCTCAATATATGGAAAAAACTCAAACTCCCCAGGAGTACCTCAATGAACCACCAGATAATTTGAAGTGTCAATTTGCTTATTACCGAACAAATAACTAGCATTTGGAAGATTAATACCTTTATGTATTAATACATGTCTCATAGGCAAATTAAAACTAATGGAATATTGTCGATCATATAAATGATATCTTACTCGGTCTTGCTCATACATAAAAACTTTGAGAACTTACCTCTTACCAATCACCGCCATGTGAACGTAATTAGTTATAAAAGTGAGCAAAATTGTTACATATCTCATACTTTGTAAATGTATAAACTTCTATGAGACTGATTACGAATCTTCCAAGATGCCAAACTTATTTTATACTTGCAGTTTTATCATAAACCATTTTTTAAAATCACACTTGCTGGAAGATTTCGTTAAGAGATATAATATGTAGGTGAAGAAGCAAGTGAACCCCTAATTACTCAATTCGATAAGTTTCTTCTACATGGCCAATTTTTTATCCATACTATTCAATACGTTGTATTTAATAAATAACTAGGAAAAGGTATGGAAATCTATATGGTGTTATCCTCCCAAATCTTGTTCCTAGCCTTACTCGACTGGCCTTTATTTTTTATTTTATTTTTTTATGAAAGTAAAATATATAAAGCTAAGGAAGAATAGTTACATTGTTCAAGCAAGATAACATTTCCATCAATACAGACTTTCTTTGCAAATCCCAGTTCCTAGAGTTGATAGTTATATCATTAAACCTAATACGATATTTGGCTAACGGAAAATGAGTCATTTGTCCAAAACATTTTAAAACATGGTTCAAATGGACGAGTAAAAATTATTATGGGTGAAATAGACACAAAAGAAAAGCAAGGATGAAACTGGATTCATCCTGACTTAAACTTAAAAAATAGCGAGGATAAACTGGATGCATCCATATGTAACTTAAAAATAAGAAAAAGAATTTGAAAATGGGTAGGATGAAACTAGTTACATCCTGGCTATTTTTATATTTTTTGTCCATTTAAACAAAGATCAAAATCTAAAATGTCTTTTCATCCGTGAATTATTGATTTTGGTCTTTTTAACCAATTTTGTGTTTAGCTAATTTGTATGCCATACAATTACATGATCTCCGAATATAAGCAAAAGATGAATTAGCAGGAAATTTTTTGAAATTCAAATCTTTAAGCAAGCTCCTCCATTTTGTAGCAAAAGAATTCTTCATCATGTTGTTAATGACACTCTAGTTGTCATTTAGGTAGACTAGTCTTCCATTTCCATAGTGTGGAGCCCATTTGATAGCTTATGTGTTGGCTTCTGATTCTGCTTCATTCAAAGCTAGAGCACCATCCTGAACCTCCTGAGAATTCACAAACAATACCATTATAATCCATCATAACTATACCAAATGCAAATTTTTGTTCTTTTCTGAAAAGACGCATCAAAGAAGATAAATGAAGTATTGTTCTGAAAGTAATAAACAGTAAAAGTACAATTAGGATGATTACAATCACAGTTGGTTGTTTGTTTGTGTTTAGTATTTTTATTTCCAAGGATTTTTAACAATTGGAAGCTCTTTTTTGATGTCTTCAATCAGTTTTATAGGGTCGGGATGATGTCAAGAAGCACAACTTTACATCTATAATTCCAAATGTACCGGCTAATAAAAGCAAATCTATCTCTAAATTCACCATGTTTTAACCATTGGACACACCAATCCATAAAGCTCAAGTTGGAAACACTATATAAAACTTTAGATGATGAGAGACCACTTCTGCAAAGATGCATTTTGTAAATATATGGTCCATATATTTTCCTGATTTTATCGTCATACACAAAGGACAATCAATATCAATTTGGATAAATAATCAATTAATCAAGGTTATCTAAGTAATTTAACTAGCCGTGGGACACACCTTATCAACCTAGACTAGTCAGGGTAATCATCTTGTATGCCCCCAAACACCCTTCTAAATCAGAAGGTGGTGGCATTGCCGAAACCTCTTGGGCTATTGCCTAACTTCTATTGGATTTCAGCCAGGCCCAACAAATCGCCTTCTCTTTTTTCCAGCACAAAACAGCAAACAAAAATGGGGTTATCTAAAACCCTAAATACCAAAATCCCCAAAACTGAATCTATTTTTCTTCTTGAAATCATTTGAAGAATAAGAAGAGCCGCCGCTTCAACCCCATTTCGTCTTTCTCTGAGAAGAAAGGAGAAAGAAGAATTCGCTACTTCAGAGGTTAGTTTTTCTCCGATTCTTGTTCATCAACTTCAGAAATTGCTACTTATTTCGTCGTTGTATGAATCTTAGGTTTGCTCTTCCTTTTGGGTTCCATTGTTTGTTTTTTTCTTTTTCTTTTTTGAGTAAGAAATTTGATAGACAAAATCTAATTATTAGTACCTTAAATTTCGAAGGCTCTAACTCTCATTTCCTGTATCAATTTCTGATTTTTGTTGTTGAAAATTAATCTTAGAGATGAACTTTGAGAAACCCTTTTGAGTTTTCATTATTGGAACATCCCTCAGTTGTTTGAAGTTGATTTTTTATTTTTTTGGAGGCATTACTTTCATGATGATCTGATTTAATGTTTTTGAAGGTAAAATGTCTGTAGATTGGATGGTTTTGTTTGCATAAGTATGATTTTGTTATTACTCTTTTCTAATTTTCAATGATTCATTGGTGCAAGGAAATTCCTAAACTAATCTATGAACCATTAGTTTTGGTGGCAAGTTGGAAGTGAATTTAGCACAAACAACACCACTGTCACCATGAAGCCTGATAACTTTTCCCCAAATGCATCAATAGTGAGAACCATCGGTTTTGACCTTAGCCTTGTAGATGTAAGCCACCCTCTTACCAGGATAACAAGTAACTGAAATGCAGTTTGCTTGATTCTTATCTTACTTGTCGCTATTCATTGTGGTCTTCGACATTGTGATATAATCGAATTATTTTTATGAGTAATGAGGTGGAAGATTAGGAAGTGAAGGAAGATTTAATTTCTGCTAACTCGTATGCGTGCAACTTTCGTGGGGTGGATCAGTTTTCTTACTTGCACTTGCATCACAAACAGAGTATTGAGGATAAAATTTCAAATACATGGTCACAATCTACAAGTGTAAGATAATCCACACAGATTAAGTTTGTGTTAAGTTGCTATGGATATTGTTACAGATGCAAGTTACCATTGATACTGGTTCCAGAGAGCTTTTCAATCTCAGGAATACAGTAAACAAAATTAAGTATATTTGAGTTAAAATTAGGCTTGATTAGCTGAATGGTGATTACCCTAGTTTGATTTTTGAGTAAGTCAATTGATAGAATATGAAATTGAGCTGAAATCAATCTTTATTAGTACCTAAAATGTTGCTTGGGTACATGAAAACTCTAACTTTCATTCCCTGCATACACAAAAACAATATCGAATTCCTCTATATAAAATTAATCAATCTATAAAAAACGAATCGAAGCTTCTTATTCCCTTACAATGGGTTTAGGTCGCAAGTTGGAAGTGAATTTAGCACCAACAATGAAATCGGTGGTAATAATTAATGAAGTTTCTGGTTCATCAACTTCTGTATGTGCTCTTGAGTCCTCCTGCCTTGTTCGCGTGTATGAATTGTTTTCATTTCACTTTTCTTCTTGTTACTGGTTCTGTATTTGCTCTGCCTCGTTCTTGACCTATATGATTGTAGATGTAAGCAACCCTCTTACCAGCATAGTTGGAAGTGAACCGATGTTTCTTATTCCCTTATTTCTAGTTCTCCTTTAAACATTAAGCTCTGGTGACAGTTCACGGTGTTTGCTAAGGAATAAAAGAGTTGTTATCTCTTCTCATATGTATTTTTCACTTCTAAGTTATCTTTCTGCCACTTTTTTTGACATCAGGGATCAGGTAGAAGCGTTCAAAGATGAATCTATTCATAACCTATGTTACCAATGTTGTCATCGTGTCTCTCGTGCATTTTTTAATCAAGAAGTTAGTAAAGGTAAATTTTTAGTTCCCATACTAATTCTGTGCAAGTCAGGCAGGTTATGTTTGTTTGTTTATTTTGTTATGGTTGTATAAGTTTAACAAAGTCATGTCAATTTGCTTGATATGGCAGGCGAAAGCCGCGTCTAGAAGAATGAAAGATCTGTTGAAGTGTAAGCAAATAAGATTGGAGGAGCTCCAAAGACAAGTTGCTCTTCTGGAGATCCTGGTAGCTGAAATGGAGAGAGAATGAAGAGTATGATTGCTAGAAGTGTTGCAGTGTTCATGGTTAAGAATTATTAGCAGTTATTTCTGTCTTTTGGCAACCAGCTTTCTTATGACAGCTTATGTATATATATATCCTACTTCCTACCATGTTGTGGTCTTCTGCGTTTCCGGTTTATGAACACCTTGTTAAAGACATGTTAACTTATCATATTCGTGTTGATAGATTATCCTTTGGCCTGTTCCCTAATCGCAGCACCAACAGCTAGAGTCTAGCAGCCTAGCAACAAAATCAGTCTTTTTGTCAACCAACAAAAAGAAGCAATATTTTGTCTGTCATTGCCTTATATTGATTCATACAAATCGCTCTTTATAACATATAAATCAAAATACACTCTCAAGTTTGAAATCAACTGGGTTCTTCATTTGCCTCTATTAGAACCTTCAGGAGCTGTGCACAAATGCTGAGAACTTGGTAGAATAGCTTCATTAACTGATTTGGGACTTAAAAAGGAAATCCTTTTGCAATCTGCCCCTGCTCTACTTCCTCTTCTTCATCTTCAGAGTCTCCCCTTCATACTCCGCAAACATGAGCACCCGAATTAATGCTATCCAGACCTACTGTTCTTGCGCTAACTGCATGGAGTGCAAAATTCATGAGAACTCGATAACATAAAGTGACAAGAAAGGGGCGATTTGTATGTGAGAAGATTAATAGTTTCAAGTTGTCTAAGGATGTAATAAGCCCCATTTTGTTCAGTAAACTGACAATTGAACAGACTGAAGTTAAGGAAAACGCCTTGAATAACAACCTACTGCCTTGATTTTCTAAACAGAACTGAATTCTTCAGTAACAACAAGCCTGAAACTGCTAATTTGAACTTGTTCACTATCAAATATCAATGGCGGTGAGCACAGCAACAAAACTACATATTGTTTGTTTCTAAAAATCTACTGTACTGTTTTGTTCTGTACTTGGAGAATGTAAAGTATTAAAACTAAGCAACTGCTGTAGATGCATTTTTCCGTTGCGGGATCAAGAATTTTCATGTTTAAGCTCACATTGTGCTAGCCAAATATATGCAATACGAAGTGTTATAAGTTGTGATAAGTGCAGAAGATACCTTTGGAGTATTCTATTTCTGGTAGCCCAACATAAGTACCGGAATTAAGCATTACAAGGCTCTCCACATAGGCAAAAGTACTAGCATAGTTTTCTTGACAAACTGAAATGGAGCCAACTGGCAGATAGTCGTTTTGTTAATGGTGAAGAGTTTAGCCCAAGTTTGTTTCAGCATATTCATCCAAAAGCTGGATAGGGGGGATCTCGGCCAATTTCTCATCCTTGAAATCAAAATAGGCTTAGAGTCAGTTGATGCTAACCAATGTGTAGCTCCATTAACACTTACTTGAGACATAACGAGTTCTTCTGCACAAAGCCCCCGAGGTACATCCTCAAGCCTTCTCCATGAATCAGATTTTGATGACATTTTGAAGAAGTCTAAATCCAGCTAAAAAGAACAAGGGAACAGCCTTGCAAAAGGGCATGTCAAGATCATAAAAGAACAGCTAAAAACCAAAGCCAACAATGTAACCAATTTGAACACTAAATTGGAGGCTTTTTGCACCAACTGATTAGCAAGTAGCACCATTGTCTCAAGCCTGCAGTATGACCAAAGACTAGAGAGTAACAATGAACAACAACTGAAAAATTCAGCGTCATCGAACTCATCACCAACATCTGACACTGAACTAGCAGTCCATAAGAATCTTTTGTGCAGAGTTTAATAAGTGGATTATCCACTAACTGCACACAACAATTTCACATGACAAATCCTAGATTATAACGGAAGAACTCACACCCTGCAGCACCAACACAGTTCCAGTCCATTCCTTTGCACTTCCAATCTCCAAATCAACCAACCCCAATTCCTTACAAACCAGTCACACATGTTGGAACCATACTAGCACCAAAACAAAATACAAACAATTGAAGCACCAATAGAACCCCATTCCTTCACTGCCCACAAAGTTGCACTCTATTGCTAACTAGATCCAACCAGACTGCACTCCGCAAACGAGTAACCAGCATCCATGTTACAAATCCAAATGTATCAAAAAACGACAGAAACGAGAATAGGCACACCAGGTCATTAGGAACTTGAAGAAGCATAATCAGACATACACAATCTTCATCACCAGTTCCATCAGGAAGAAATCAGAGAAAACGCATGAAAAAGACGAAGAAACACCAGGATTTTAGGACATATGCACCAACAGTTGAATGGCTGATGGCACAATTGCAAAGCAGCAGCCAGCAGTTCAATGAGGGGATAAACCACTCATTGGAAATAGGCACAGTGAACAGGGGAGCACCAACACACTAACGAGCAGCTCAGCACCATAACTATAATCTTTAACAGTGCCACACAGCTCCAACGGATACAGAGTACTAGCGCCAAAGTCCAAATAAGCTCGCCAATTGAAGTACCAAAGTGAAGTAACTAACACAAATCTATGATTTTTGCCGCCTAATGTTATCTTTCATTTGTTTAGGGGATGGATATTTACCATCATATCTTACAGATAAGCAGTATTTAAGTGATTTAGGAATGTGCTGTGGGCTGTAGTCCTGTACATTGGACCCTTTAACCTAATTGACTATAAAAGCAAGTAAGCAACTCATACTTGATAGTACAGAACAGAAATTAAGAAAACGGCTGCGGATTGCAATGAGAAATCTAACGCTAATTGGCATCTAAAAGGGAATCAATGCAATTAAACCAATTTGAATGAATATGAGTAATATGAAGTTCTTTAACAACTAATGTTATATCACGCGCACCTTATAATGTTGGAGTGTTCTACATGCTTTCATTTTGAATTTACTTTTCACAAAAATAAAATGAGATTTAGAATTGTGGGTAAGTCACATTCCTCACTTACCCACAATTCTAGTTTCACCACAAACTTATACGTTTTTCCGAAACCACTTTCTTCTTCTCTGCCCCGACAAGTTCCTGCATAATTAGAAAAATTTTCTGTTTCCGGAACAATTACTAGTAAAGGAGATTGCATTATTAATTTTGAGATAAGGAATCTCTGTTTTAGAGAAAGCTTGAGTACCCTTTCCTATTTGGAGATTTCAAATCTGTTTCGGAGATCTCAATTTAGTCAATTATGTCTTCCTTGCCAGGGACATCCTACTTATTCTATTACAACTAATTAAACACATTAGTATTCTATTTGGCTTGGGTTTCCTCTAAAAACAAATCACAACAACAAAATTGTAACAATTCCTCTAGCACTTAAAATAGAAACCCGCAAAGTAAACTCAATTTTGAACAACAAAATTGTAACAATTTGTAGAAACAAGAAAGAAATAGAAAGAGGCTTACCGAAAATGTGAAGATGTAAGGGCGATTCTAGAAAGAAAGAGTTACATCCAGTGAGTGCTATTTCGGATGATACTGGTGGTGGTGGATCTTCTTTTTTCCTCTGTTATAAATCTTGGCAAAGAATGATTGTCAACATACTGATCGTAGTGAGAAAAGAAAGAATTGAAGCATTAATTTAGTTTTGAAAGGAGAAATTATTATCCCTGCTGCTGCTGCGATTGAAAGATAATGATCATTGAAAGATATCTGCTCCAGATCAGACATTAATTTAGAAATTAAGAAGATTGAGAGAAACCAGAAAGCCTAGAAAGTGAGAAAGAAAATGGGAAGAAAAGATGTCTCCGTGTGGTCTTATCATAACTTTATGGGAAATGTAAAAGTAGATGAGGAGGACTAGCTACTTTAGCTTGGACTTCTAGTTCTAGACTTGTCTTTGAATTGTAAAATCAAAGTTAATTCAACAAAGCTATTTCTTAGGAGGATTAATCCACCAGAGTTTAAGTTTGTTGTGTTTTATGGTTGTTTCTCCGTGTCTGCTTTGGTTTGTAAGACCTTGTATGTTTCAGGGATTGGTGTCTTTGATACAGTGTTTGTGAAAAATAAAGTTTTCTTTCAAAAAAAAAAAAAGAATTGTCTTGCTAATGTTTGGTTGAATGTTTGCAAGCCGATTTTGTGCCACAACTACAAAGTTAAAAATTCAAAAATACGATAGTACAAAGTGAAGAAACACAACCATTGATTAAAATAGGACTTACGAATAGCCATTTTTGAAAAAAATAGGACTTACAAATAGGCATTTTGAAAAGAATGGGATGACTTCCTAAGAGCAAGGGCTATGGAGTGAGTATTTTTTACACTCATTCACTGCCAAATTGAGTGAGGACCGAGTGAAAGAGTGAGAATGTTTCTCTCCAAGCAGCTGAATATATGCCTCCTCGTAGGTCTTTTTTTAATAATAATAAAACCTAATCGTGGGTCCCATATCCTAGAGTTTAAAATTAATAAAATAAAAGTCTAAAAATAAGTTTGGGAGGCTTAGCCGTTTCTCATTTTTTTTGTTACGAACGGCACATTTTCAGCCATTTTTCTTGGGCGGGTGATGATCAACCGTTCAGTGGAGACTTTCCACCACTCACTCGTCTCAATGAGTGCGCCAGTGATTCTGGGTGAAAGTGTACTCGATCACTGCCCATAGCAGCGTCAAATTAGAGCAAAATGAACGAGGGTCATTCATATTGAATGAGGATCCTCACTCCATAGCCCTTGCTATAATAGCCTTAAGATTAAGATGTCCAATCTTTTCGTGTGAGGTGGTGCAATCTTATTTACCAATGTGTAGGTACTAGCCCTTTGGGTGTTCTTATCAATGGTGTACCAAGTAAGCCTTTCAAACCTCCTAGAGCACTTAGGCAAGGGGATAGACCATTACCTATTTATACTCTCCATGGCAAACATAGTGTTAGAAATCCTTCATGTCTATTGCATGACCACCTTTATTCTTCATAAGGAAATAACCAAAAGGGACACTAGTTTAGTCTGGGATATTTGGTGGGGAAAAACAGGGGTATACAAATCCTTTTCATGTCACCTGCAATGACAAGTCTTCTTAGGGTATGGAAAGGTGTGTACGAGGTTCTAATGCTAGTCAAGGAACATAGTATTTGGGAAATTGGAAAAGGGACTAATGATAGCATATGGAAGCATAGTTGGATCCTTCACCTAAAAGGATACCCAGTCTTATTAAGGATGACAATACTATTTCAAATTATCTGATGGTTAATGAGTTAATGTACGAAAATAGTTAGAATTGCAAACATTAGAGTTGTTGTTTGATCGGAGCCTCATGGAAAGTATAGTGAACCCACTACAAATTGAATATCAGGAACATCTTAAATCTCTAAGGATAAAGATGATTTGTGATAGATACAGGGAATCAGAGGATTATGAGAAGAACCAGAAGAATTAGAGGGATAAAAAGAAAACATTGTTAGACAAAAAAGTTGCAGAAGGATTTAGGGAAGAAGATAAAGTTTTACATTATTCATTAGCTATACAAGAATACATCTCTTCTGGATAATATAGCCGGATTACTACTCTCAACATACGAGTACCTAAACTATCCTCCAGATAACGATAAACTACCACATATACCCTAGTCCAGGTACATGACAAATATCCACTCCTCAAAATCATCCTTGTCCTCAAGGATGATGAAGAAGAATAAAGCTCGCCTAAAAAAGACATTATGGCAGCAACTTCTCCAAGAACATGATAAAGATTGTGGCTTCTCTCATCTTGTAGCAATATTGCATAAACACCTTGCAGAATTATGTAGTTAGCAAGTACCCGAGTCTAATTACATCCCTTTTGCCATACAATTAGTATATAAAAAGGTATTGTACTCGCATAGCCCATCTTGTAAAGCTGGAGCCGCTAGTACTTGTGTAAGTAAAATCGATCCATCGAAAAACTCCATACGAGGCAACAACTCAACAAATATTAGGCTGTCTTGAGATGCACAATACCAATTCCTCTCTGCAGTGACAACCTCTATTAGAGAATTGCTCGGTCAAACTCGCAACCGTTTCTATCTCAAGCTTGTTTGTCAAGTTTAGTCGTCAAAACTATAAGTCTTGATTTCTAGTATACTTATAGTTACGTCTCGGATTAGGATAAAATATGTAGATAAGCTTTAGAATTCACGGTGTTCATCGATTGAAGATGAAGATCTACTAAGGGGAGCTTGGAGGAACTTCATCAACAAAAGTTATGTGGAGACTTGAACTCATCTATCACTCAGAAGTCTATTTTATTCTATCTCCTATTGAGACTAAGACGTCGTATAGCTATATAGACTTTACATTATACACATTTGATATTTCGAGTTGAGTATAACTCGCTTATATCTTTCTCGAAATATGTGTTGGAAAGGTTTTTGCTTTAACTACGTTCATCATTATTATTGGCGAAAGTCAAAAGATGATCATGTGAAAATCGCCTGGTAACATCTTACATGATTTGTGTGAGACAGTCATTTAATGAAAACTCGGCATGTTTCGTTTTGATCATTCAATCACTTGAAAATTACTTAGAAGATAATAGTTTATGTGATACAACTATTGCCATCTTCTAAGGATGTTTCAATGATTGAAATGGGAGTTTAGAACAATTAACCATTGTCCTGGATATAACACGTATGCATACATGTATGCAAACCCCAGTATGAATGATTGGTCCGGGAACCAAATATGCATACCCGTATGCGAACGATTTTAACTGCTAAAGTCTGGGAACTAAGTTTTCATACCTGTTTGCAAACTTATTCACCTGAGTTTGGCCGGAACGATAGTATGCGTACCTGTCCGGAACTTAAGTTTGTGTACCCATTTGCAAATTTATAAGGTTAAGTTCTAAAATTGGTTAAGTATGATTTCATACTCATGAACAAATACATTTATATACTAAGGAATGCAATCTTTGCAAACCGTGGCTAAATGTCCATGAACTGATTCTTGTGAATCAAATACGATTTTGCTTCAATTGTGTCTTGTATGCTTCTACGAGAATATAAATAATTGAACAACTCTATGAGTAACACAATTAGATTCATTTGATTATTATTTGATATAAAAGTGTTAAGATGAACATGGCTAACATAAAAGTGTTCATATGTCTAACTTCGGTTAAGTGTTATTAAGCCAACTCAATATACACGTTTAGGTACAGTTACCCATATCTACATGAAGGTATATTTCATTTGTGTGTAGCAAGCTAAGACCATCTAACGGTGGAGATATAGCTTGAATCTTAAAGAAGGTTTTCATCTAACAGTGAATATTGATTACTTTGTCACAAAGCTATCAAACCCCCGATCCAAGACTATATAAAGGAGAACTATAGCAACTCAGAAACCATTATAAGTTAACGACTAGAGTCGATTCTCCTTTAACCTAGGTTTTTTCTAAAACCATTATAGGTTAACAACTTGAAGACTTCAATGGGATTCTGAAGCCAGACCCAACTATTTTCTTCGTAGTTGCGTGTTCTGATCTTACTTGTCCTATCGTATTGAGTACATCTTCTCTAAGATTTGCTCGAGATTTATCTCCGATAGGTAAGATATAAAAACTAATCACACAGCTCTTCGTATCACTCTTTGTGATTACATAATAACTTGTTCTACTACCATATATAGTTAAGTTATTTGTAGGATGTTCTTCGGGAATATAAAACTGGTTTATCAATTGGTTCCTGTTCCCCTTGATTTATCATAAGACAAAACAAAAACTTCGTAGGTATTTCTGTGGGAGACAGATTTATCTATTAAAATAGACTTTACGGTGGGAGACATATTTGTTTATAAAGTCTTCTACTTTAGGTCGTATCAACTCTTAGTTGTGGGTGAGATCAGCTCAGGGAATCAAGTACTTAGATTCCTGATGGGATTCAGAGACGTAAGGAACGCGACTGTACCTTGATCAGTGTAAGATTGGTTAGGGCACAACTACATTCCATTCTGAATTTAACTTGTAGTAGGCTAGAGTCTGTAGTGGCTTAATACAATATGGTGTTCAAATATGGACTAGGTCCCGGGGTTTTTCTGCATTTGCGGTTTCCTCGTTAACAAAACTTCTGGTGTCGTGTTATTTCTTTTTCACATTATATTTGTTTATATAATTGAAATTTCACAGGTTGTGCGTAGTTCAATCTATTAGTAAATCCAACCTTTGGTTGTTGATTGAAATTGATTGACACTTGAACATTGGTCTTTGTATCGTTCAAGTTGTTTCACATAATAATCAGGCTCGCGAATTTCCATCTATTTGATTTTAATGATTACATTGAGAAACAAAGATATAACTCTTGGATATATTTTTCTTGATTGAGTATGACTATCTAGTTGATTCTCTTTGATTTATATTGGAGTTAGTTCATACAGATTGCCTAATGAAATATTGGGTGTGGTAGTTGTACCCCCGATTTTTCAACCTTAATTTAAAAAATGGTGTAGTAGGTCAGTTCCACTTTCATGTAGCCAAGAATAAATCAGTAAACCTTCACTAAAATCTTTAATGAACTCCGGTGAAGACCTGTTGTAATTTTCCCTCAGTAACTTGTGAATACAATCTTGTTTTAATGAAATTCCTTCTTCTACTTTTGAAACTTTATTTGTTGCAACATCCATGGTAGTAGTTCCGAGAATCGGCGCTTTTTTTTGGCCGATCCACTTATAGTGAACCACTCTTGGATCTCTAAGGATATAGATAATTTGGGATATATAAAGGGAATCAGAGGATTAGGAGAAGAACTAGATGAATTATAGGGATAAGAATAAGACATTGTTAGACAAAGAAGTTGCAGAAGGATTTAGAGAAGAAGATAAAATTTTACATTAATGATTAGCTACCAAGAATACAACTCTTTTGGCTAATATAGACGGATTACTACTCTCAACATAAGAGTACCTAAACTACCCTACAGATAACAATAAACTACCACGTATACCCTAGCTCAGATACATGACAGGAAGAATTTTACATATTACCTAGCTTGAGTCATGGTGAAGAATAACATGTTCCTCTTATTGGCATTCTACTATCTGTTTTCATAAATCATATCGACCATGTATGTATGTATTATCGTAGGAATCATACGAGAATCTGAGAACACTCCTAATGCACCACACATTTTCTAGGTATGTATGGGCTCAGTGCTCTCCAATTCAGGATATTACAACTTATGATTTCAATACTCTGGATGACTGGTGCTCTAGTTGGTTTTGCAGGATTCTCCTGGTGGTTTAGTTTGTTCGTTAAAATATTTGTGCCACAATACATTGGTATATATATAGACTAAATGTGAGTGTTTTTCAACGTAGTACAGCTTGCCTTGACCTCCAATTAAATGGTACCAATAGGGGAACAATTTTCTCCTACGAAAGTTATTATCAGTATGTGGATTTCAATATGTCATTTGCTTTTCTTTCTGTCAATATAATTCCACATATCTAATAGGGTCTGGTGTGTGTGTATCTATTATGAGTCTGTCAGGAGAAACTATTGGGAGAATAACAAGGAGAGTCAAATCTTATGAAAAAGAGGAAGAAGATTGCGTAGCTACTCAAGATTCTTTGGAATGGGTTTCTCAACTAAAGAACAAAATCTTGAATAGATTAAAATGATCAAAGTAGAATTCCATGTCGGTTTCAGGAACTACTTACGACTAGCAACAATATAACTCCTAGCTGCTAACATAATGTATGGCTAGGATTTCATCTATGATTAGAAATTCATCATTTTCCAATCGTTAGGCTAGTAATATATTTATTGTTTACGGCTGGAAAATGATGTATCCCAAGTAGTGGGGTGTTTTACGGCGAGGCCGAAAATTTGGTTCCTAGCCGTACGTTTTCATTAAATACAAATTCTATGTACGATTGAAATTAGACTATTTAATAAATTACATTCAACAAAACGTATCGTAAATGTTTGCCCATATCGGATATTTATTATAATTTCTTATGAAATTTTTACGGAGATTATAATCGTGTCTAACTCGATGCGGTGTAGGACTGTGCGAGAGACTCGTGGAGAACTTATAATCTATACTTTGCTATAAGGTATATATATATATATATTCGGCGAAATGCAAATTTGATTGCTAGATTTAGCCGACGTTTTTATCTTTCTTCACATTAACCATTTTATAAGCAACGTTAGGCTTCCAATTTTTTCCTTTTTTATGGGATGACTACGAAACTTAGAAATGCATTTAAGTACGGATCGCGCCAATTAGAAGCTGGTGTTGCCAAAGAACCATTTTTGGGGACCAGCCTTTTTTTGGAGGGACCATTCTTTTATTTTGGGTAGGATATTAGAAGTAAATCTAGGTCACCCCTTATCTAGATATTTTTTATAATACATAAATTACCCTCTGATTATTTTTGGGTAATGATTAGTTAGTATTAATATTAGTTAGTGTGAATAGTGAAATGATTTTGAATACTGATTTGAGATTAAAAAAAATCATATTTTTAAAAAAAAAAAATTAGAATATTGAGAGAGTAAAGTTAGAAGATGAAGAAGAAAAACATGGAAAACAAAATTTTTTTGAGTTCACTAAGCAAGACTATTCAAGTGATGATTCAATTGATGATAGGTCATCTGAATCTTCTTCTCCTTCCTCTCTAGAGTATATGTCAATCTTCACAATGATCCTGGATATGAATTATTTCTTAGATGGTGAATGTATTCTTCCCCAAAGCCAATCTCAAGATGAAAACGGTGGATTTTACCAACTACAACCGGAAGAAGACTATTTGGGTACCCGTGTATGCTCTTAACTTAGATAATGTTGGTTGAGTTGGTCCAAATTTTCAAAAAATGTGAATTTGTTAAGTAGATTGGGGCTTGTTCGGTTACCTTTTGTGAAGAACATCTAACCGAACTCATCCCGAAAGTATAGTTCGGTTACTTTTTCTAAACATGCGGAGTTCTTAGAACTCTCCAATAATGGAGGTTTTTTGAAGTTCGGTTAAGCGACATGTTCTGAACTTTGTAAATAGGATTACAGTTTTATGTGCGGTTTGGCCGAAATGTAACCGAACTTTAGGGTCTATAATTTCGGTTAGTTCGCAACTAATAGCTAACCGAACTTATGTAAAATAAGATTTCACATTAGTGTATAAAGTTCGGTTGGTTCGCAAACTTCATACCAACCAACTATCTAACCGAACTTACGTACAATAAAATTGACTTAGTATACGTGAAGTTCGGTTAGTTGTCAACTTGCTTTACAAACCGAACGCTGAGTTCGGTTATCTCGATAAAATTATCATGTAATTGAAATTGATGTTGTTCCATTTCTTATATATTGAATGTCAACCTATACCAATGGTTAATTAACCTTCTCCGGTTGGCATGTTGTTTGAAGATACATCTCATCACTATGTCAATGATTTGGTTTTTGATAAACCTATTGATGTGAAGAATTGGGCTAGATAGGATGCCAAGAAAGCCATGTGTGTATTAGTTTTGAATGGAAAAGAAAGCCAAACTCGTTTTGAAATGGTTTGTGAGAGAATTGGAGATCCCTATGTTAGTCACAAGAGGAAGGGTTATGTGTATAAAGGAAAGACGACGAGGAAGAATACAACGTGCTCAAAGAAAATTAAATGTCCGTTTAAGCTAGTATTTAGTAAGTGAAAAAAAAAAGAATGGATGGGTTCTATCTATGGATAAGGTGGAAGGTCATCATAATCACCCTCGTCCTCATGATGTTGAAGGACATGCAATGGCCGCAAGGCTCACTCCTCAGAAATGGAGAAAATAGCTACATTTAGGAGAATGGGAATTTCACCACTTAACATGCTTCGCTTACTAAAGGATGATAACAAGGATAATGTATCATCTTTGACAACCATTTACAATGCAATTGAGACAATTAAAAGGAATGAATAGAAGGATAGAAAAGTGATGCAAAAATTGTTTTTATGCGCTAAAGAGAAAGGCTACGCGTTTCAAAAGAAGGTAGGCCCGGAAGATGAAATAACGCATCTCTTCATTGCGCATCCGAAGAGTGTTCAATTGGATCAATGCTTCCATCAAGTTCTTATAATGGATTGCACTTACAAGACTAACAAATATGAGATGCCAGTGTTCAACATTGTTGGTCGTACCTCGACGAACTCACCGTTTCTTGTTACTTTTTGTTTTCTAGGAGATGAGCAAGAACCAAGTTACACTTGGGCGCTACAACAATTGAAGGCCATATACCGAGATGATGATATCCCCGCGGTTATAGTGACGGACAACGATGTAGAATTAATGAACTCAATAGAGAGAGTCTTCCCATTAGCACATAATATGCTTTGTACGTTCTATATATGGTGTAATGTGATGAATAGGTGCAAGCCTCAAATTTGTCCACCAAAGAGGAAAGCATTTGAAGAGATTAGTAAGCTACCTAAGATGAACAAGCGGATGCAAAAGAGGAATTTGATAAACAATACACACTATAAATCACGCAAAATGGGTTGCTTTCTCTAGTGAATGGGATTCATTGACTTGGTCTCTCACCGAATAAGAGTATAATCTAAATCTTGCGGCATTTATCGAACATTGGTCTAGCCCCAATATCCCGGGATATTGTAACGTATGTGGTTAAGCAATGGTTGGAACCGCACAAAGAGCGCTTCGTTTATGCATTTACCAACCACCATAAACACTTTGGGAATCAAGCGACAAGTTTGGTAGAATCGGCTCACCTTGGTTGAAGAAAAATCTTTTTGGATGTGTCGATAATTTTGTGATTCTGTTTAACACAATGGAGAATTACTTCAACCACGAGATTGATAAAATTAAAGAGAAGTTTCAAAAAAGCCGCATCATGAAGCACAAAAGGATTGTACAAAAAGATGGTAACATCAAGAAATGGAGGACCTTTGGTTGTTCAAAGGACTCCATTATAATGTTTCACATGCTCGCATTAATAGGTTAATGGTAGAGGTGAATTTGATTGACATATGGGGAACCAAGCCGGACGAGGTGTGTGTTTGCAACATGATGAAGTCTATGGGCCTCCTTGTCGCCATATGATAGTTAAGTATAAACATAGCATAATCCCTCTAAGTGGTATATATCCATATTGGCAACAATTAAGTTTTGTCCCTCCTCCAAAGGGCGATGTCAGAGAAGAGTTTGGTGACAATGAGATGGGATCGTTATCGAGATGTACCGGAACATGAAGAAACTCGAAAAGCAAATCTTTTGGGATGACATGCGTCCAATTTTTTATCCACACACTTCGGAGAATGTGCACGAACCGAAAAAGGCAAGGGGAAAAGGTAGGCCAATCACCAAAGAAACAAAAAAACAAGTACGAGAATATGCAAAGGTGTTGGCTAAGAGGAAACGTGAAATGACCCCTTTTACTAGAGATCCTTGTGGGCATGAGCATACCGCGACAAGTACCAAGAAGATTGTAAGAAAAGGTCTAGGAATATTATGGAAAAGGGCGAAACAAGTGAGCGGGATATGAAGAAAAAAGGACCGATGTTACGCTCGCAACCAACCCCACCTACTCCATCGGAACCTAGCCAACCAATTCAACGAGACGTGAAGCTTAAGGCTCAATATGCCACATCAAGAAAGCAGCCGACCAATTGATGATACACCACCTTTTGTTGATAAAATGTACTTGAAAGAGCTACCTCCATACATTAGAAAGTACGTCATATCCACCGATGACGTCCCTCTGGATGGTATAGCGGATTCCACGTTGTCGTACAACAACTAGGGTCTTTCACTCAAGGTGGGAAGCTATATAATGATAATCAAATCACTTATGTCCGGAAAAGGTTGTTGATGAAGCTAAAGGACAAACCAGAATTTTACAAGACAATGTTGTCCGATGGGGATGCTAGTCTCAATGTCCAGTTTCTTAGGTATCAAATGCGTCTCCACGGGGGGGATCCAATCACAAGGGATCATTGGATGGGGATGCCGATAAGGGTTCTCAGCGTAATGTTTGGTTAATAGCAAAAGTTCAAGAAAAATAGGCCAACTCTAATTTTGTGTTCCAGAGTATAGTTCGGTTACCAAAGTTTTTTACGAAAAAAAAGAACTCAACATTGGTCACTATTAATGAAGAGATCGGTTTGTCAAGGTTTTTTGCAAACAAACCGAACTCCAAATATATGCAACTACTGAAGAGTTCGGTTTGTCAAGGTTTTTTGCGAACAAACCAAACTCAACATTGGTCACTATTAGTGAAGAGTTCGGTTTGTCAAGGTTTTTTGCGAATAAACCGAACTCCACGCTCAACATAGTTGGACAAGTTCGGTTAATTGAAACTCAACATATTGGGAAAAATAACATAGTTCGGTTACATTGAATTATTTTTTTTATCGGTAAAGTTTGGTTACTAAATAGTTTTAGATTCTTATGCGAACAAACCGAACAAAATAGCACAGTTTGGTTACATAAAAACTCAAAATAACGGGCAAAATAGCAGAGTTCGGTTACATGTGAAGAAAAAAATTGTTGTAAAATTGGTTAAGTTCGGTTAGAAAAAAGTTTTAGGCTTCTTTGCGAACTAACCGAACTGGCAGTTCGGTGACCTAGTTTTGAATCCTATAGGACCGAACTGTTCTTCATGTTCTTTCTTTCTTTGATTTTTTAGAAATTGGTCCTAACCGAACAATGCACTGTAACTTCCATTTGAACCCTATTTTGATGATTTCTATTCAATTGAAGCAATGAAAATCAAATTTGTTGGAAAATACCTGCGGATTAGTCCCATGGCAGAATCAGGGTTCGGCTGCGTCTTTGATACTCGATGATGCCTCTAACTTCTGGTTCCACTTATTCCTCAATTTGAACTTGTTTGTGATGTGCTAGATGTCCTAATGGGGGACCTGTTCTGGAGTCTTTGGTTTACTTTCAAAGAACCATTCTTATACTTGATTGATTAATTGGCGATGAAATTTTTATGAATCGACGATTAATCGATGAAAACGATGTTGAAATGGGGAAGAAGAGAAGAACAAGAGGGAGAACATTTCTCCTCAAAACTGTTTTTTTTTTTTTTTTTTTGTGCAGCTAGGTTTAGGATGATAATATTTTTGTTTTAGATTAAGGTAAATATGGTTATTAGTTAGGGGCAAATTAGTAATCTCAGGATTTTTAGGACATCCCTTAACGTTGTAGGGTAGGGGGCCTTATAGAACAATGGTCCCAAAAAATGGTTCTTGCCAAAACGCTTGGATCCAGTTCTTTCGGCAGGGGCAGGCCCAGCAAATCCTCCTAAAGAAAAAATAGGCGGAAATCTCTTTCTTTTTCTTCAGCTGAAACCCTAATATTACCAAAATTCCCAGATTGAAATCATTCGAAGAAGAAAAACAGCCGCGGCTGTGAAGAAAGGAGAATTCGCTTTTTCTGAGAAGGAGATTTCGCTGTTTCTGAATAATTGCTACTTCAGAGGTTAGTTTTTCTCCGATTCTTGTTCGTCGACTTCAGTAATTGCTACTTCTTTTTTGCTTTTGAGTAATTTGTCAAAAAATTATATAGATGTAATTTTGAAAGATAAACTCAATCTTCAGAGACAAGTATCAATTGGTACCTTAAACTATCATTGTTCAGTAATTGCTACTTATTTCGTCATTATGGTCTTGTATGAATCTTGGGTACTTTGTAACTTATAAACCCTCGTTTTTTTGTTTTTGTTTTGAGTAAGACTAGTAAAAGAGATGCAATTTGTGAGGAATTTTGATACAATACGAAATAGAGATGAACTCAATCTTTATTATTAGTACCTTAAATGTTGCTTCGGGTACGAATTGAAGTTTCTAATTCCTTTACCATGGTGTTGAAACATGACTAGTACTAAATTAAATAGCACCAAAATTCATTAATCATTATTAGGTAAAAGCTATCACATACAAATGAAGATCTCAAAATCACTTAATGCCCTTTAATTTGTTTCGATCTTTCTTCGGTACCTATAATAATCTCTTCCGTAGTTTTACGTTATTGCTTTGGCCAATAAACTTGGGTACAATCAAATAACTCCAGAATAGAGTACCTTTTGGCCGGTAACAATTGGACTGTTCTCTTGGTGAAATTCTTAATTATCCATTATTAGATAACCACATCTAAACAATTGAGTAACCGTTTAGCAATTCAAGACTTTAGTTAGATACATTCCTTCATGCTTTTCAGTTTTCAAAAGTCATTATTAAAATTCGTCTAATCTCCCAATAAGGACATGTTTTCATGCCAAAAACAAATACTTGAAACATAAAGCTCAAATAACTTACGCATCTGGTGGTTGCAGGACATTCGCATAAAACTGACCCGGTGCACAACACTAACATGGCTAATTTTATCCATAAAGATAGTCTTGTTTTGATGATAGAAATGCTGCTTTCATATACTTCTGCACTTTCATTTTGAAATTCTCTGCCAAGTTGATCATGATAAGGCTGGATAGTCCACTGAGATATATCTGTTGCTGATTTGAATGTGTCTGTTTGGAAGAAGGTTAATTTTGGGGAATATGTGAATGAGGAGGTTGTTGGGCTGAAGGTGCTATTTCTTTATCTGAAGTGAATTTAGCACCTACAACACCACTGTTACCATGAGGCCTGATAACTTTTCTCCGAATGCATCCACACTGAGAAACATCAGTCTTGACCTTAGCCTTGTAGATGTAAGCAACCCTTTTACCAGGGGATTTAGGTGGCAAGTTGGAATTGAATTTAGCACCAACAATGAAGTCGGTGGTGATAGTTAATGAAGTTTCTGGTTTATCAACTTCTGTATGTGCTCTTCCTGCCTCGTTCGCTTGTATGAATTGTTTTCATTCACTTTTCTTCTTGTTACTGGGTCTGTATTTGTTCTTCCTATATAAACTGCCTCGTTCTTGACCTATATGATTGTACTGGATCAGGTATGGAACTTCTAACTGGGCACACAACACTTGTTGTGCTAGTATATCTACTTCATTTGTTCGTTAAGATGTTAACACAGGTGAAATTTCAACTTCTAAATTGTTACTATAATATTTGGTGTTTTCACTGTATGATTGACGTTGTTTGTTTGTTGAAATTGTAATTGTTCTAAATCGGATTTGTTGCGAATGTATTTGTATTTGTTGATATGGCAGAAACGAGAAAAAGTAAGAAGGTTGATGGAAAATTTGAACGAAGTGGAAACTTTGGTGACAGAAACAGACGCTAGAATTCAGGAACTGGTATCAAGAATCCACCTCTTGCAGATCCAGGCTGCTCAAGAGTGAAAAAACCTATCTTTGTTATGTTGTTGTCTAAAGCACTTATTTTGGTGATTGTACTCAAAACTTCTTTTCTTTGTTATGCTGTTGGTGGGGATTTATCAAATCTTTGTTAATTCAGGATGTGGTTATGGTTTTGATTGAATCTGGTAGATTTATGGTTCAATTGATTGATTTGTTGTGTCCTTTGGATGTTTGGTTAATTCTGTTATTCATATGGTCCAATACCCAATTCATGTTTCGGCAATCCATGGGAATGTAGATGCTTTGAAGTTTTGTGTCAGTAAAGGTGGTGATACTGATTGTGTTGATAGTACGGCTGATTGTGCAGCTTCTGGAGGCAGGAGGGAAGTTGTAGAATTCTTATTAGAATGTTCTTCGAATTCGAAGTACTCGTTCAACAATCGAGATGGCGTAGTTGCAGTCGGTGATGGGCATTCTCATTTACTTGATTTGCTTAGGTTAAGCTTATAAATAGAGTGGCAACATTAGGAGACGTTCACGGATTGAGAAATTGTATCGAAAAAGGAGCGATAGTTAACTGTCGAGATCAAAATGGGTGGACTGCTCTTCATTCTAAGGGCCAACGGAGAGCGTAAGACCCAAAAATGTCATAAAATGAGCTCCTCCTGAAACGGAACCAACCGTCCAAGGGATAGTAAGCAAAGGGACCCTCTCAGTGAGCAAAAATTTGTTTCAGAGTATTCATCGCAAAACCTGGGTAGGACCATCTCATTTAATCTCTCGTCCTTGAATACTTACTTGAGCCATAACGAGTTCTCCTGAGCACCCAAGGTATGTTGTCAAGCCTTCTACATGAATTCGATCGACTTAAGTTAAGTGTATATACTTGAACTTCACAAAATTGCGGGTTAAAAACTTATTTAAGGCAGTTTCGTAAAGACTTGGTGTCCCAAACTAGATTAAAAAAAGTGTTTACTTGGAGAACAAGATGAGTCTGCTATAAATAAGGGTCCTTACGAGTGTTAGAAAATCATCAAGAGAAAGAGTGGGAAAACTAAATTAAGCTAAGTTTTTGGTGTCTGTGTTTTTTATAACTACAATGGCTGCTCCAGTCGAACATGACAGATCTTATGTGTACTACATTGACCTACCGAAAGATGGTACTAGAAACTTCGACATCAAGGTTGAACTTAGGGATTACAAGCAACTTTCAATCACTGCTCAATCTCCTCATCCGTTTAGTAGTGCGGCTCCACTTCAGTTTGAGTTTGCACTTCCGGAAAATGCAGACCCAGAAAAGATAACAGCAGTTTTCCATCAAGAGTGTGGCATCCTAACCGTTGCTGTTAAGAAATTGTTAGACAACGAGAAGATAACTAAGCAAATCAAGGTTACAATCGTGTAATTAAATATGCGAAGGAACATATCATGATTTCCGAGGATGGATCATGGATAATTGTCATCTATATTTATATGAATTTTGCATTTATTACACATTCAATCATCTTTGACAATATTTGCTGCATTATCAATTGAAATATCAACTTGTATTAAATGTTTTTTTTTTTTTTTTTTTGGTTTGCTTTCTTATGCGTTGTGACCCTTTATCGTTTCTATTTACTCTAGGGGACTGCACCAACCAAAAAACTAAATATGCTGGATCCACTGGAATTGCACGTTTCCTTTATCGTTTGAAGGCTTTGGAGTGACCTGAGTAGAAGAGGTATGGACAAAATGGGGTGAGACATACGAAGATTTCGAGGTGCACTTTTTGTGAAATTCGGCAATTCATGGAATTAGATGCTTTGAAGTTTTGTGTCAGTAAATGAGGTGATACTGATTATCTTTGATGATAACAACGGCTGTACGCTGCTACATTGTGCAGCTTCCAAAGGGCGGAGGGAAGTTGTAGAATTCTTCGTATTCAAAGTACTCGATTAATAGAGATAGAAAAATACCTTTTTTAGTTTCAATTGATAATGGGCATTTCTAATTTACTTGCTTTGCGTAGGTTAACCAATGTTTTACATATAGAGCGGCAACATTAGGGGATGTTCATGGACACTGCTCCTCTTCATAGGATTTTTCATTCGAAGGTGAAATGGAAAGGGTAAAACTTTTGGTATGAATGTCATAAAATAAGCGGAAAATGGGTCATTTGTCCAAAAAAATTTAAAACACGGTTCAAATGGACGAGTAAAAAATTTTATGGGTGAAATGGACAAAAACAAAAATAGCAAGGATGAAACTGGATTCATCCTGGCTTAAACTTAAAAAACAGCAAGGATGAAACTGGATGCATCCTGTGTAAAATAAAAATAAGAAGAAATATTTGAAAATGGACAGGATGAAACTGGTTACATCCTGCCTATTTTTAAATTTTTGTCCATTTAAACAGTATCTAAATCTGACTGTCCTTTTCACCCAGGATATTTTGATTTTGGTCTTTTTAACCAATTTTGTGTAAAATAAGCTCCTGATAGTCACTAGGATCACAACGTACTGTCTCAGTTACCAAAACAGCAAGACTGAAACTACTAATTTGAGGTGTTGAAGAGAAAGAACTACTATCAATGAAGCAAAGCAGACAAAATTACTTGTAGTAACTAATTCATTCCCTGACTTAATTGGTACACTTGGTATTTCCTTAAAGTTGCTGGCAGCTGGATTCCAAAGGACATAATCATCCCCATCAGTGGGGCTTAAGCGAATCAAGACATTACAAGTTCCCCAAATCGAAATCCCGAACCTGCATTTCTCGGAGGATTGTTCATGCGAACTCGGTTACTCAATGTAGACAATGATGGATCATAAGCGAAAGTGTAGGTATCCTCAGTATCACGATAACCAAAACCTGCTTGAATCGAACCTGAGAGCATCATTACACTGAATCTGTTATCTTGAATTGCATAATTTAGGTTATTTGTCACAAACTTAGGGTCTTTCAATAACTTTCGATACACACCTCAGCCAAAAAGATTGACTTCAATGGCAACATATATAACAATGATGCAAGCATAAGTAATACCATATCCTGATGTAGATTCTCCATTCCTGCATTCTGAAAAAAGAACAGAAAACCTATATCTCAGACTAAACACTCACTGCTGACATATAAACAATATATTTGAGAACATTTGAGAACCATCTAAACTTAAAGAACCCCCTAAGGTTACAGTTCTAGTTCTAAGGGGAACCTAATGAGCATAAGAATTGATATACGCAATCTGCTCAAGGGAAACCTAATGAACATTAAGTTTGAAACCTTTAAGCAATAGCATACACAATTGTGGAGAATTTCGTTAAGCTGACAAAACTGCAAGAATGTAAAGTTTTTTTTTTTTTTTTTTTTAATGTTTTCTAGAAAAAAATGTAAGCTGATATAGCATACACAGCTGAGAAAATGGCATATATAAATGTACTTATCAAATACATGCGTTGCCATTTGACCTAAGTTTCAAACTAAGCATAACAACTGAATACTCACCCAATCCTTGTAATATTTTCCTTTCTATTTTTGGTTGCCCAACTTAAGTACCCAATTTAAGCGTCACAAGGCTCGATCTCCACATAGACAAAGGTGGTGGCATAATAGGAACTACGAATCCCCCACTTAAGAGTTAGGATCTGATAGAAGACGTAAATTTTATTTTTGTTCATGACACATATTCACATAAGAATTTAGAACCCATCTAAGATAAATTCACCTCTAACAATAGTTTTTTATTAGAATTTGTTCAAGCATTCAAGGGCAATAGCGGCATCAACATTAGCGCTTGATGAAATTGGATGCACCGGACAAGACTGTTATTACTATAAATGAATAAATAAGTGATGCTTCCTAAATTATGAAACACACATTTGAGCTTACATTGCTAATAGGGGCACCAGTTTGAGTGAGATCACAAACTAACGCTTATCAATGACGCTGCTGGTTCATGGTTAGGGTGGGTAGTAGGCTAGTAGCCTGCTTAGTCCTCTTGTAGGGGTATCAAAAAATCCTTGAACATAATAATCAAGGCAAAGGCAACTTCCAGGAAATTTCCTTGCGGTAAGTATACGTAGTAGAAGTGTAGCTAGAGTATTAGACCCATGTGAAAATGAACAGGGAGAGTAGGTACTGGGTATATTATAGAAGCACCACAGAATTGAAAGTCTTTTTTTACACAAAAACTCTCTATAATCTTTTTTCAAAGTCCAAATTCTCATCTCACAATGATTTTTTTTTTTTTTTTTTTTGACTGAAAGGCAAATTATATTAAAGAACAATGATAGTTTCTCTCAGGAGGGAGTTGTTCTTTAGACCTCCCTGATCCTTGTTTTTCTTTGTTTTTGGGTTTGTCCTTCCTGCTAGTCTTCTAGCTTTGTATCCTTGTTTTTTTGTTTGGGGGTTAGCTGCTATTTTTGGCTGCTAATCTTCTCAATATATCTTTTCTTTATCGAGCAAAAAAACAAAAATGATATTTTCTCTCACAACAATAATCAAAATCTAAGAAGATTAAGCAGCACTTAATTTCTTAACTCTCTCCCTTGATCTACTCCGTCGTCTACATTACCAGTGATGTTGTTTTCTTTTTCAGATTTTCTCGTTGTTTTTCCTTCCCTCATCTTCTCTGATCTGGTTCAGCCTTTCCGGTGCATTAGTGGTTCTTTTCTTGTAAACGTTTCCTTATTAAAAAACAAACTGTGTGGGTTTGAATAGTACTTTAGAAGATTCATTCTCATCACTTGGGAGGATTTAGATCCAGGATAAACAGCTAGCAAAACTAACTACTCGTAATTCAGAAAATGTACCGAGTTATTGAGTATTAATGGAATGTTGGTATTATAAATCTACTACTAGTACTGTTTTTTGTTTAGGAATGATTGTTGCCTTGAAATTTGTTTCATATTCTGTAAAAATCACATTTGGGTATGTTGTTATAATGCTTGATTTGCTTATTGTTTATCAAAACAACAGAAGATTAGCATTATTCATGTAAGAAGTTTAACCAAGGAATACAAACTAGATTTGAAGCTGTCGCCGGTGTTTAATCCCTAATTTAGTGAACTAGTACACTACACCAAATTAGCTATTTTGGAACGGATAAACGCGTTGCTATGAATTTAAGCAACGTCACAGTACGTTCCTAATACGGCATAGCAAATTATTGTGCAACGTCAGAATACGTTGCTCAAATTAATAGAGCAACGTTTTGCACCGTTGCGCACCTTGTTTACCAACGTTTTAGTTTATAATTTGAGCAACGTATTCCTAAATTTGAGCAACGTATAGGATAATTTAAGCAACGTAAATCTTTAATTTGAGCAACGTTTCTTTTATTAGACAAATGGTTAAATAGTTCCACCAAAAATTCTGCAACGTTATCTTTTTAGTACCGTTGCTCATGGAAGCAAGTCAAAGCAACATATTGATTTCCAACGTTTATATCCGTTGCACAATATTTGCCGGTGAAAAAAAATAAATTCCGGCGATTGTTCAGCAGATTTTTGCACCTACATATATACCATTCCAGATTTCTGCACCTCCATAAACCATTCTAGATCAATTACAAGACCCAATTTTTCATGCGAAAGGAATCTCATAAACACATTATCATCATCACTAACATATGGTTGATTATCACAATATAGAAGTATACATATATATTCGTATCAACTTGCAATATATGAATTCCTCGTAAGCATTTAACAGAAGACTATCATACACCCATACAATAGTTTGGTTGATTCAAAGATTGTACGAAAGGTAGTTCAAAAGAATACTAACCTTCAGTTGTTTACATATTGTAAATGAGAAGTCCTTTTTGATTCCAGCACTCTACCAATGGTGGAAGAAAATTAAAATCAATCCTACAAAGTACAAGACAAAACTGCTTGGTCCATCAAATTCAATGTGTTAATGGTCGATAAGACAAAAACATAACCTGCAACTGCTTAGTCCTTCAAATTCTGATTATATAATTGAGCAAGATGAGTGTAGTTTTGGAGGAAGTTAATCAACTACCAAAATCGATTCAGAAACAAAATTCTTGCCAGAATTGAGCAACTGTACAATACCAAATCAATTCAAAATCAAATTCAAGCGATAAAAACAATCACAGTCAATAGTAGTAGAAACAAAAATATAGGAAGATCAAAATTGGAACGGGTCACAAGTTAACACTTCATATATGCAAAAAAGCAAACATCACAGATAGGAATACTGGCCTCATAGCATGGAAATAAACTACAATTCATCAATAAAATGTCAGTTTTCGTTATGTTTCATATGCTATGATTTTTTTTTTTTTAACAGAAATCTCATATGGCCTGAGTAAGAAATTAGTTACCCCTTTACAGGCTCGAAGTCTACCATTCCGTGGCCCAAATTTCGACAGATGCATAGTCGTCTATTCTTCCTACATCCAAAAAAAAAAAACTAGAAAAAGAAGTTTGTAGGATTCAGTTGTACTAAACAAACTTCCTTAAGTAAACATACCCAAAAAAAAGAAGCTTGTAAGATTCAGCATTGTATCGATCTATCTTCCTTGTGTCGACATACCCAAAAAAGAAAAGAAGTTTGTAGGATACCAAAATAATTTTTCATTCGAACCTTAAAAAGATTCACTCCTCGCAGGTTGCAACCTCTCCTCGCCCTATATAACCCACATAGGCAGTGACAACTGTTTTAGGAAGTAATAACTATCTCCTTGAGGGGCATCCCAAAGAACTGCTGCTTGGTCAAACACTTCCTCGACATAGACCTTCCTCTCAGTCGGCTTTAGGTTTTTACAATGTACGTATTCACCCTGGTGAGTACTCCCAAATACAACAACTTCACCTTTATTATTTAGTAGCTCAACTTGCCCAGATGTAACAATTGTAGATGCATCCTCATTATCCAGATTACGGTGACTTCCACCAACATGATGAGTAGTGGACCCTTTCTCTGGGCTAGGAGTGACTCTTCTAAAAGGGTTGGCGGAACTTGTCGGTGTAGAGACATTAGCCTTGATAAGTATAATATCGCCCATCAACAAGATCAAATTAGAACCATCACAATGTTAAAGGTGTACTAAACTTATTTAATTAGAATTGCACGACAAGTAAGAATTGAACACTTACGTCGACTTTACTAGTCAGCTCGACCCGATTTGGCCGCCCAAATCACTAACTTCAGTTTCAATTCTGTTGAGTCTTTTCTCAATTTGGAACTCTCTATTTTAAAGAGCAGAAAATGCAATCGCTGCCATCTGAGCCTGCTTCTTCGACGTACGGGATGAGTAGCCACGAATACAATCTTTTCGATTTGCTCCAAACACATCTTCTAGTGGCTCTGAAACCTAACAACTCTTGCCACCACTTGCTCCTGCTTCTTTAAACTTCTATTTGGCTTCCATTACTTTCTTCTGTAATTTGATAATAGAAACTTGGTGTTAAGCTAAGAGTATGAATCTGTGAAATAAGTATCGTTATTCACATTTTTGAAGTATATTTACATGTGCCTCTTCCGCATTAGGATGCACAGTCTCATCCTTACGTTGGTGTCTTAACAACCACTTGTCTGTAGTGTCTTCTGGTACTTGTAAATTTCCCGACTCGTCCTACAAAGATAGTTTATTTTATATAAAAAATAGAACATATATCATTATTCTTGCAATTAGTTATTCGATTAACAGAGAGTGAAGTTACCAGTTTATATTTGTTGTAATGACCCATCCCTCTGCCGATACTGTCCCCACTTATCCACTGCGGATATCCGGTAGAGTGGGGTTTTCAACGGGCATCGCTGCGGTAATCCACCAGTAACTTCCCGGATGGTCACCTATCCCTGGATTGCTCCCGCCCGAGCACACTTAACTGCAGAGTTTTCTGACAACTCTGGAACCAAATGTGCTGAAAAGGCCTCGGTGTCAGGAAAGGACAAGTCATTACTTATATTCCATTCGGCCAACCACTGTCGAATATCGGGGTATTACAATACCATCACCTTAAATTGGAGCCGTCCTCAGCTCCTAAATATATTCTCAAGCTCAGATCTCCGACATTCCCTGCACCTCATGAGAAGCACTTGACCCATCCCTCCGCCGATACTGTCCCCACTTATCCACTGCAGATATCCAACAGTGTTGGGTTTTCAACGGGCATCGCTGCGGTAATCCAGCCGTAACTTCCCGGATGGTCACCCATCCCTGGATTGCTCCCGCCCGAGCACACTTAACTGCAGAGTTTTCTGCCAACTCTGGAACCAAATGTTCTGAAAGGCTTCGGTGTCAGGTAAGGACATGTCATTATTTATATTCCATTCGTCCAACCACTGCCAAATATCGGGGTATTACATTTGTTGTTATTGTAAGAGCATCACCCATGTGTATGAAGGATCTTGGATTGATTTATGGAGGCTGCATTGGCAATATTCTTTGCTCTAACCGTAGGTTTTCGTAGTTAACAAAATCAGGCCAAATATTTCGATTCATCCCAGCTGGAACTTTATCTCTAGCAGCTTCCCACAGTTCTGGAGTTAGTTGAAGGCGTCAGGGTTCTTCAGACTCTTCCTCCGGTATAACAGACCCATCCTCCGATAATGCAAGCCTCTTCTTGAATCTTCTCCGTTTGTTTCCTCTGACCAAAGCCCTCAAGTCAGACTTGAATCTCCGATACAATGGTGGAAATCTCATTTCTATAACAATGCGGAAATGCTTTGGGTTGACAGGCAATGCAAATTCATCTTGAGATATAAATTGATGTTGATAAACATTAAGTAAAATAACATCAATAGTATTACAAATGCAAATGTGAACAATTCCAAGATTAGTAGAAATACAATCAAAGCTGCCCAAACATCATCTATGAAATTAACTGGCACTTTCTTCCACCCACGAAAGTTAACTGGAACATGAATTCTGATTAGCTCTCCTGCCCTAGTAGAGAATTTTGCAGCATAATCTACCACTGTCTCAAAAGCAATGTCAAGTTTGAGAGGAATCTTCGGTTGTACTGAAGAAGAGCTCGACTTATTTTGCTGTGATGTTGTACTTGTAGATGTGCTTTGCATTTGTTCCATTGACCTGCAAAATAGAAGTTAGAATTACAGTAATCCATACATATATATGGTAAATAAATAATAACAGAAGACACTGAAACATCACATTAAAAGCATAAACCAATTATATTGAAATCACTGTAAGCCGAAAATCACAAACTATCACAACTAAATAAGGTTCAAAATACAATCAGGTTATGATCCTGCCGGTTAAAGAGAGCCAAATATTGAGACAGGCAATGAATAAAATCAGATAACAACATGCAACATTGAACTACGACGTGATGCTAGCAGGGATTTCAAATGCGGTTCATCTTGAAATATCGTCTGGAATTCTCCCAATTCAGGCTAACAGATCTTGGAATCGTAATCACTCTAATCGTTCTTCTAATCTACGAACTAAAGAAGAAGCGAAATCAAATCGAGTGAGGTTATGTAGAAAGTATTTCCTACAAACCCATGTCTTATTTTCTAGTGTTTGATTGACATATTAGGTTTAAATCGAAAAATCTAGGCAGTTATGGCATTATAGAGTGAAGTTTGGGTGAAAATTGAAATGAATTATCATCCGAACTGCTCGTTGTTCTCCATTTTGAAATTGCTGACGACAAGTTCGGCTGATAATTAAACATGAAAATGATAGCTGAACTTCGCTTTGTTAAAAAACACACTAAGTTCGGCTGCTCAATTCTTTTATTGGAATCAACCGAACCTAAATTCATCAGTTACAAGGTGAAGTTCGGTTGATAACTTGTTAGCCAAATATATGTTTTTTGAAAATATACCTAGGCTCGGCTGACAAGTTATCAACCGAATTTCTGGGTATTTTATGTATTTTTGTATACTTTGGAATTCCAGTCGCTTTTAATTTATCTCGAGAAGCTGCTTACTGAGGAGTTTGGTTGGATGAAAGACCCCATGATACGACCGAAGTTAGGATTGCCCAAATTATAGAAGGTGGTGGCGTTGCCGTAACCTCTTTCCTCTTGGGCTATTGCCTAACTTGTACTGGATTTGCGCCAGGCCCAACAAATCCTCGTAAATAAAATAGCGGTAAATGTAATTTCTTTTTTCCAGCAGAAAACAGCAAAAATATCTAAAACCCTAATCACCAAATTTCCCCAAAACGAAATAAACATTTCTTCTTAAAATCATTTGGAAGAAGAAGAACAGCCGCCACTGTGAAGAAAGGAGATCTCGTTTTTCTCTGAGAAGAAGAAAGGAGAATTCGCTGTTTCTGAATAATTGCTACTCCAGAGGTTAGTTTTTCTCCGATTCTTGTTCAACGACTTCATTAATTGCTACTTATTCTAGTTCGTTCTTTTTTTTTTTCAAGTAATTTTGAAACATAAACTCAATTTTCTGAGACAAGTATTAGTACCTTATAAATTTGAAGGCTCTAACTCTCATTCCCTGCGTAATACAGTATCAAATTGTAATTTAGAACCTCTATAGATAATTCATCAATTTATGATTTCTGTTATAGAAAATAGAGCTAATCTAATCTTAGAGATGAACTTTGAGAAACCCTTTTTGAGTTTTCATTATTGTCTATCACCTTGACCTCATTGGAACATCTCTCAGTTGTTTGATGTTGATTTTTTTTTTTTTTTTTGGAGGCATTACTTTCATGATGATCTGATTTAATGTTTTTGAAGGTAAAATGTATGTAGATTGGATGGTTTTGTTTGCATAAGTATGGAAAGTCCTAAACCAATCTATGAACAATTAGTTTTGGTGGCAAGTTGGAAGTGAATTTTGCACCAACAACACCACTGTCACCATGAAGCCTGATAACTTTTCCCCAAATGCATCAATAGTGAGAACCATCGGTTTTGACCTTAGCCTTGTAGATGTAAGCCACCCTCTTACCAGGATAACAAGTAACTGAAATGCACTTTGCTTGATTCTTATCTTACTTGTCGCTATTCATTGTGGTCTTCGACATTGTGATATAATCGAATTATTTTTATGAGTAACTAGTAAGGCCACATGTGCGATGCACATGCTTGAATTGGATTCTTTTAACAATACCAAATTTGATAATAATGGAAAAAAAAATCTTAAATTTTTTTTTTAATATCTTTGTTTGTACTCATTACGTAGATAATTTAAAGAGCTTTCCAAATATATTAATTTTGCAAAAATCCGATGTGTATTTTTAAAGATATCTAAGTTTTAAATTTTTTGATCTATTTTTAAAACAATGGCATTCCTGTAAATATACAAATATGAACTAAAAACTTAGTTAATGGGGGTATTATTGTCATGTGAAAAAGCTTCACCAAAAATACCTCTTTTCTTTATATTAGTACTAGTAAGGACACATGTGTGATGCACATGTTTGAATTTTACTCATCCAATAATACTAAATTTGAAAGTCATGAAATTTTTTTCGTAAAACAAAAGTTTACTATTCTTATTTGTACTCGTTACGTAGATAATTGAAAGAGCTTTTCAAATATATAAATTTTACAAAAAATCAGTATATATTTTGAAAAATATTAAGTTTCTTAAATTTTTGATCTATTTTTAAAACAAGGGAAAATTAAGAAAATGCCCATGTGGGGAAGTGTAATTAAGAAAATGCCCACGTTTTTTTGAAAATTAAGAAAATGCCCATGCCGTTATGATTTCCATCCGGCCCCACAAAAGTAGTAAAATCTCGTGGACTTGGTCAATTTCTCATCTGAGGTAATGAGATTTTGGTGGGCGCTATGACTAAACTGCCCATTACCATAGGATATCATAATGTCATCATTTACCGTCTGTTTGAGTAATCAACGGCTCAAAATTCCTAACTAGGTCTAGGGCTAACTTAAAAGCAAGTGGGGCGTTGCTAGAATAACAAATAAAGGACGTATGGAAAGAACGGTGTCCACTTGCTAATGGAGATTGTTATTCTTGTCCAAACATTAAGTAGTACTAGAATTGTAACTAGAAACGAATTTGCTGTTTGAATGGAAGGACCAGCCATTAAGAAGTTAGGAGCCATCTTGTCTACCTCTATTTCTCCTCTTCGATCAGTACTTGTTTACCAGATTTGGGTATCAATAAACAGGTTCAGGTAAGTTTTGGTAGGAAACAACGGCGCCTCTTTTTGTGGATAGTGTTTGATGTTCTTCCCTATACGTATTTTTAATTCATTGTTTGATGTTAACGGTGTTGTTCTTTGACATATAATGTTTGATGTGGTAGTGTTCGGTGGTCAAATTGGTGTTGGGCAAAATTTTGGGGGTTTTGAAGTTAAATGCAATCGGAGCAATTTTGAGATGTAATTGAAGAAGGGATGGAATTGGGGTTTTGCTGTTGTCTGGAATTGAGACTAATTGCAATTGAAGTACTAGGCTTTGGCAATTAACTATCTGGTCTGGTTTGGAGTGTTGGCAGCAGTTATAACTAGAGATCTATTGCAGATTATCAATTCCACGGTGATGATGATTTAAATGAATGATCCTTTCAGGATATTGCTGATAGTGTTGTTCAAGATATTATTTGTTGTAATGGCCTATTGAGTTTGAGAATTTCCTATTGAGCTGTAGCCATTATAATTGATTCAATGCCATTGGTTTCTTGGAACAGCGACGGAAAAATTAAGGTCGTTTAGTGTTTATGAATGATTCAGAGTGATGGGTTATGCTTTGTAGAGAAGGATCGAGAAGAATGGCTAAGAAAATCACCGGCAAAGTTATATTTCTTCATTGTCTAAGTCACGCAGATTAGCTGTTCGGTGAAATGCCTGAAAAAGCCAGTCCTCACTGCCGAGTCAAGAGTTCAGTTGACAATGACTGAGTTACTGTTTCAACTCGGACCGATCCAACTGATTTAGGGGCTAGAATGTCCTTTGACATAGCCGATTTTGTGCCACATATCATGTAACGGCCGTTAGCCGTTTTTTCAAAAAAACGGGACGGAAAAGGTCAATTCATGGGCATTTTTTTAATTTTCAAAAAAACGTGGGCATTTTTTTAATTACATTTTCCCACATGGGCATTTTCTTAAATTCCCCTTAAAACAATGGTATTTCTGTAAATATGTAAAAGATAGGGACAACTAAGTAATTTAGGGGGTCTCCTACCAAAAAGAGCTCTTTTCTTTATATTAGTAAGATAAGATGAGGTGGAAGATTAGGAAGTGAAGGAAGATTTAATTTCTACTAATTCGTATGCGTGCAACTTTCGTGGGGTGGATCCGTTTTCTTACTTGCACTTCCATTACAAACAGAGTATTGAGGATAAAATTTCAAATACATGGTCACAATCTACAAGTGTAAGATAATCCACACAGAATAAGTTTGTGTTAAGTTGCTATGGATACTGGTTGCAGAGAGCTTTTCAATCTCAGGATTACAGTAAACAAAATTAAGTATATCTGAATCAAACAAAGATACAGTTAAAATTAGGCTTTTGATTAGCTGAATGGTGATTACCCTAGTTTGTTTTTTGAGAAAGACAAACTTTGATATAATATGAAATTGAGCTGAACTCAATCTTTATTAGTACCTTAAAAGTTGCTTGGGTACATGAAAACTCTAACTCCCATTCCCTGCATACACAAAAAGAAGTGAATTTAGCACCAACAATGAAATGGGTGGTGATAGTTAATGAAGTTTCTGATTCATCAACTTCTGTATGTGCTCTTGACTCCTCCTGCCATGTTCGCGTGTATGAATTGTTTTCATTTCACTTTTCTTCTTGTTACTGGTTCTGTACACTGCCTCGTATATGATTGTAGATGTAAGCAACCCTCTTACCAGCATAGTTGGAAGTGAACCGAAGTTTCTTATTCCCTTATTTCTAGTTCTCCTTTAGACATTAAGCCTGTGCAACTACTAATATCTGGTGACAGTTCACGGTGTTTGCTAAGGAATAAAAGAGTTCTTATCCATTCTCATATGTATTTTTCACTTCTAAGTTATCTTTCTGCCACTTTTTTTGACATCAGGGATCAGGTAGAAGCGTTCAAAGATGAATCTATTCATAACCTATGTTACAAATGTTGTCATCGTGGCAATGGTCCATTTTCTGATAAAGAAGTTGGTTAAGGTAAACTTTTAAGTTGTCTATTTGAAATAGTGAAACTGTTACGATTTTGTGCAAGTCAGGTTATGTTTTTTTTTTTTTTTTTTTTGTTATGGTTGTATAAGTTTTACCAAATCATGTCAATTTGCTTGATATGGCAGGCTAAAGTACAGGCAAGAAGAATGAAGGACCAGATACAATCTCAGAAAATGAGATTAGAGGAATTACAGAGACAAATTGGGCTTTTGGAGACCCAGGTAGAGCAAATGGAGAGAGAATGAAGAAGTATGATTGCTAAAAGTGTTGCAGTGTTCATGCTTAAAAATTATTAACAGTTATGTCTATCTTTTGGAAGCCAGCTTTCTTATGACAGCTTATGTATATATATATGCTACTTCCTACCATGTTGTGGTCTTCTGCGTTTCCGGTTTATGAACACCTTGTTAACTTGTCATATTCGTGTTGATAGATTATCCTTTGGCCTGTTCCCTAATCGAAGCACCAACAGCTAGAGGCTAGCAGCCTGGTGTTTTTTTTCTTTTTCTTTTTATGAATCAAAATACTTGCTAACCTTGTCCAAAGTACCAGAAGAAAAGAAAAATATACATGCTCCCCGAAGAAGAAAAAACGCCTGGTATAACACGGAAGACATCAACTGATTCTTTCAATACCATAGAGACCTGCATTACCAGTAATAAGTAAGAATATTGCCAAGTGCCATCAACTGAGTTCTCCATTTGCCTCTATTAGAATCTTCAGGATCTACCCGCATTGGGTGCACATATGCGGGAATAGCTCCATTAACTGATTTGGGACTTGAAGAAAATCCTTTTGCGATCTTCTCCTCCTCTACTTCCTCTTCTTCATATTCTGAGTCATCATCATCTTTGGAGACTCCCCATTCTACTCCGCCAACATGAGCACATGAAGTAATGCTATCCAGATCTACTGTTCTTGCGCTACCTGCATGGAGTGCAAAATTGATGAGAACTCGATAATATAGAGTGACAAGAAAGGGGAGATTTGTGTGTGAGAAGATTACTAGTTTCAAGTTGTCTAGCTAAGAATCTACTAAGCCCCCCATTTGGTTCTGTAAACTGATAATTGGACAGACTGAAGTTAAAGGAAACGCCTTGAATAACACAACCTACCGCCTTGAATATCTGAACAGAACTGAATTCTTCAGTAACAACAAGCCTGAAACTGCTAATTTGAACTTGTTCACTATCAAATATCAATGGCGGTGAGCACAGCAACAAAACTACATATTGTTTGTTTCTAAAAATCTACTGTACTTTTTTTTTGTTCTGTACTGGACAGTCCATAAGAATCTTTTGTGCAGAGTTTAATAAGTGGATTATCCACTAACTGCACAGAACTATTTCAGATGACAAATCCTAGCTTATAAGGGAACAACTCACACCCTGCAGTGCCAACTTTTCCAGTCCATTCCTTTGCACTTTCAATCCTAATATCAACCAACCCCATTCCTTACAAACTAGTCAGACATGTTGGAACCATACTAGCACCAAAACAAACATCTTGAAGCACCAATAGAACCGCATTCCTTCACAGCCCACAAGGTTGCACTCTATTGCTAACTAGATCCAACTAGTATCAAATACGATGGAAATGAGATTAGGTACACCAGGTCATAGGAACTTGAAAAAGCATGATCGGACATACACAATCATCAGCACCAGTTCCATCAGGAAGGAATCAGAGAAAACGCAAGCAAAAGACGAAGAAACAACAGGATTGTAGGCCATATGCACCAACAGTTGAATGGCAGAATTAGAAAGCAGCAGCCAGAAGTTTAAACAAGAACTAGAAATGCATTGACTGAGAAGAATCACGTACTTCCTAACACCAACACTATAGTATCAGAGAACCTATTGCAGAGTTCAATGAGGGGATAAACCACTCACTGCAAATAGGCACAGTCAACAGGGAAGCACCAACACACTAACGAGCAGCTCAGCACCATCACTATAATCCTTAACAGTACCACACAGCTCCAACGGACTGTAATACACAGTACGTGCGCCAAAGTCCAAATAGGCTCGGCAATTGAAGTACCAAAGTGAAGTGACTAACACCAAAACTGAGAAAAACTCATCAATGGCATAGTATTGATCAAATCAAGAAACTAGAGGAAGAAAATTGATCGTGAAAAAGCACCAACACTAGCAGTGTAACCGAAAATCGAGATTGAAGAAATGATCAAGAACAAGAAACCAACAACTGATAGAGATGAAAATCAAGAAATGAAAAATTGGTTGAGATCAAGAACAAGAATCAGACAAATCTCGTAGACAAACTTTCAGAATCACCAAGATATCCAAAATCAACCAAATAGAAAGAAACAATGCTGATGAGTATCACCAGTCTTACATGATAAAGACATGTAAACTTATCATATTCGTGTTGATAGATTATCCTTTGGCCTGTTCCTTAATCACAGCACCAACATCTAGAGGCTACCAGCCTAGCAACAAATTCAATCTCCACCAGTGCAATATTTCTTGAATACTGGATCTCCTAACAAATTTGTGCCTGGTCTATGCGTTTGTCAACCAGGGGATATTGTCTTGAATACTAAATCTCCTTACATTGATTCATGCAAATTGCTTTTTTAACATATGAATCAAAATAAGCATTCCATCCACAGATGAACTAAATGTTTGCTAACCTTGTCCAAAGTACCAAAAGAAAATTAAGAAAAATATACATGCTCCCCCGAAGAGTTTGGCCCAACATTTAGTCACTCCCCATACTCCTTCATCTCCCACACATTAAAGTGACCGCCAACATAACCATGTAAGCAAAGGGATCCTCTTAATGAACACAAATTTGTTTCAGCGTATTCATCGCAAAAGCTGGGTAGGGGAATCTCATCCAATCTCTCTCATCCTTGAAATCAATTAGGCTTAATTGGAGACAGTTGATGCTAACCAACGTGTAGCTCCATTAACACTTAATTGAGCCATAACGAGTTCTTCTGCACAAAGCCCCCAAGGTACATCCTCAATCCTTTTCCATAAATCAGATTTTGATGACATTTTGAAGAAGTCTAATCCAGCTAAAAAGAACACGGAAAAAGCCTTGCTAAAGGGCATGGCAAGATCATAAAAGAACAGCTAAAAACCACGAAATTAAAGCCAACAATGTAACCAATTTGAACACTAGATTGGAGGCTTCTTGCACCAACTGATTAGCAATTAGCACCGAAAGCTATTTTGAAAGCTGATGGTTCCTTCTATGGATAGACTCTTGGATGATAGTTGTGGTGGTGGATCTTCTCTTTTCCTCTGCTATAAATCTTGACAAAGAATGATTGTCAACATACTGATGTGAGAAAAGAAAGAATTGAAGTTTTAATTTAGTTTTGAAAGGAGAAATCGTTACCCTGCTGCTGCTGCGATTGAAAGATGATGATGATTGATATCATTCACATGGGGGTGGGCTCCGCCCACTTGGAGTTAACAGGGGGCCACTTTTGGGCCCGCCATATCAAGGTTTGTGTCCAGCTAGTTTTCATGTAGTTCACTTTCTCGGTTCGCATAGAGTTTTTGATTCAGAAGATGGAGAGAAAGCAGACATTGTTCTACCAAATGATCTATGAAAACGGAGAAGATTCTCTACATCTATATCTAACCTATTTTTTTCTTTTGGTTTGATTGGTTATTTTCTTCTTATCTAAAGGATTCTAATACAACTTTAATGGCTTTGATATAGGATGCAGTGTTGAAAGTTGATAACCTATGCGTGATATGATTTAGGAGCGGAAGTTTACCACAATCTCAATTAAAGTACGCGGTAACATATCAACGATGGGTGGATTATTTACCTGCTTTTCAACTCCAAGGTTGTTATTATAACTTTTTACTTTTTTTTTTTCTTTTTTTGGATGAATCTTAACTAGACATGATCTTATATTTATTGCATTTAGGTGATCAAATTATTTAAAATAAAATTGATTTTCCTTTCTTTTCTAACTTTTCTATTATAGAGAAAAAAAAAAGTAAAATCTATCAAAAGATGGTTTATAGTTTCTATCTCGCTAAAAGAAAACTATAATCACCAAACCAGTATCATCGCGGATTTGATTTACCTTCATGGTATTTAATTACATGCATGGTTGAAAACCTATGGCCAATTAATTTTGGTATCTTTGTCTTTTAGACAAGGATCATGTGATTTACATATGGTTTCTATATTTTTTTTATATAACAGAAACCATTCGTCAACCTCAAAATAGGTTTCCTAAGCGATAACTAAAACGACAATATTTTTATTTTGTCGATACGAGTTTGATAAATCGTAAAAACCAATTTTTGTAAATTTTCTCACTGGTTTATAGTATAATCCAAGACAAAATGGATTGGCATATTTTCTAAAATTTTGCCAATAGTGGTTTGATTTTTCCCTATTATGGAAGATTGATCGTTTCAAACAAATTTTTACGATCAAATATGTATGGTTTTATCTAATAATAAACCATTGGTTTATATTTTCCTTTACATGAAACCATTCATCAAATAGAAAGAGTGGATCTTATCTCTTCAAAGAAAAATAACGATAATGATTTCTTTATATTCTCAAAAAGAAACATATAATTCCTCTATATCGATCCCTAAATGATGAAATATCGTGATTATGGTATAAGCCAATCATTAAATACCGGTGAACGAGAATTTGCTGCATTCTTTAAAGTTATTGAGCAATTTTATTTATTTATTTTTTCTCGGTAATAATCTCCAAAATTCGGATTTGTTCCACTTATAGTTGGATTTAACGGAGAAAGACCCTGAATATTGAGAAGACATAGAAGAAGAAGTGGTTGAAAAGGTCGTTGAGGAAGACTGGTTAGAAGATGTGGTAGACATGAAAGAAAAGATGAAAGAAGAAAAGAAAGAAAATAGGTGAAACCCTAAAACAGGTCGGAGAAGGAACGACCTGTATGATACCAAGAAAAGTTTTGAAATTGAATAGGTTTCTCAACGTGAGTAACCCAAAGAACAATCTATATACTTATATGAGTTTACATAACTTGACGTACAGGTTAACATACACTTGTTGTACAAGACTTAACTAATATGACTCAAGACTATAAACAAAAACTACAGTTTTAATAGGAAACACAAACAAAATTTCCTAAACTCTAACAATAGCACAATGATATTTCCTCTAAAAAAAAAAATAGAAAGTTAAGAAGAGGAAGCAACACTTGATTTCTTAGCTCTATCCCTGGATATACTCCTCTACCTCGACCGGTGATGTGGTTTATTTTCCTTGTTTTTCGAATTTCTCGATTTTTTTTCCTTCCCTCATCTTGTCTGACCTGGTTTCTGATTTTAGTGGTTCAGCCTTTCTGGTGCATTAAGAACAATTCTCCATTAAAGCTCCATTAACGACGTAATTATATACCTTGCTAGAAAGGCGATGATGATCCCTAGTAGAACGACGTAACACAGTTTCTTGAGTAGGAACTGTAGGATAAGAGATGATAGGTTCACTAGCAGTAGTTGAGCTAGGGGATATAAGATGAGAAGAGACAGCTTGGATTTCCACTGCACTGTCAGTATCTGAAGTGAGAATGTGTAAAGTCGGAATAAATGATCTCTGACCTGAGCGTGGCACAGTTTGCGCTCTAAGCAATTGTGAACTAGAAATGGGAGGATCATCATAGAAAAAATCCTCTTGAGCTACAGATTGAAAAGAATCAGTGGTAGTAATCTGTGCATCCTTGAAAGGGAAAACATGTTCATGAAAAACGACATCCCAAGAGATAAATCTAGATTTGGTAGATAAATCTAATACTATATAACCTTTATGGTTATATGGATAACCAAGAAAAACACCAGGTATAGCACGAGGGTCAAATTTATTGGCAATTTTAGTATTGCGAGCATAACATAGGCAACCAAAAACACGAAGATTGCGATAATCAGGTTGCTTACCTAAAAGAACTTCATATGGGGATCGTTTAGAGAGTACCGGAGTAGGAATCTTGTTGATTAGATAAGTCGCTGTAAGAATGCATTCGCCTCAGTAGGTAATAGGCAAGTTAGCTTGAAAACGGAGAGCTCTAGTAACAGTCAACAAATGCCGATGTTTTCTTTCCACCACTCCATTTTGTTGTGGAGTATAAACACAATTGCGTTGATGATGAATACCATTCTCATTAACCCATGCCTGAAACTCATTAGAGAGAAATCATGTGCCATTGTCGGATTGGATACGTTGCAATATGGGCAAAAAAGGTAAATAGGTACCTGTAGATATAGTAGTGAGTTGCGTAGAGTATTGACTAGCAACATATCGAGCAAAGAACTTGATAAATTTGCAAGCTTCACTTTTAGTATGTATTAGATATACCCAAGTGAAACGAGAGAAATCATCTACAATAGTAAGGAAATACTTTGCACCAGTGATTGAGGGTATAGAAAATGGTCCCCATATGTCATAATGAATAAGCTCAAAACATCGTTTAGAAGAAATAATATTTTTATTAAATGATAATCGAGTTTTTTTAGCCAACGAGCATACATCGCAAGCAGTAGAAAAACTAGAATGCATATAATCATGCGAATTACAAAGATAACGGAAATGATCTAAACTATGATGGCGAGTCGACAGTGCCAAATATCAAATGAAGTCTTATTGAACAAAACTTTAGGCGATGACGCAGAGACCCGTAGCTGATACAGTCCCGCCTGAAGCTCACCCTGACCAATCACTTTGTTCGTTGACACGTCCTGAAAGATAAAAGAATTGTGTATGAGAAGAACTGCACAATTCAAAGCTCGAGTCAACTGACTTACAAACAATAGATTAAATTTGAAGTTCGGAATATGATGAACATTTGATAATTTTAGAGTTGGTGAGAAAACTACTTCACCAATGTGTTTAACTGTAGAAAATGTACCATCTGGAAGTTGCATTTGTATTTAAGTTTTAACAGGAGAGTATGAACTGAAATAAGTTAGTGAGTTGCAGATATGGTGAGTAGCACCACTATCAACAAACCATGGTTCAAAATAAAATGTAGTTAGGAGCTTACCAGCAAAGTTGACACGTGGTTCCATTGGAGTATCCTCAGACAGAGTGTTGATTAGAGCCAATAGCCATGAATATTATTCAGCTGAGAATGAAGGCATCGTAGGCTGATGTGCAAGCTGAAGTTCTGGAAGAGCAATGTAACTGGTTGTGATGCAGAAGGGGCAGGAAAACCGTGAAGACGATAGAAACGGTCTCTAACATGTCCATGGAGATTACAGTAGTCGCAATGGGGTCGTGGCCTCTTGTTGTGACTTGCATAGGGAGCATAGCGATTAGTAGAAGGTTGTGCAGCATAGCGATTCGTATTGAGAGCAGCAGACTCGATGTTGGGAAGAGGACTTGCAGTTATATGTTGTTGTCTTTCTTCCTGCTGCAGCATGTTGAAGATGCGCAGAGCAGTTGGAAAAGGATCCATCAATAGGATCTGACTTCGAAGATTGGAAAAGCGATCATGTAAGCCCTGGAGAAACTCCACAGCTCTGTCACGCTCAAGACGCTCGAGCAATGACTTTCCAGCGCCACAAATGCAGACTTCGGTGGATGATTACAAGGGAATCGTATTGATCCCATAATGTTTTGATCTTTGTGTAATACAAAGAGACAGGACATCGACTCTTGTCGAATGGAAGCAATTGTGGATTTCAAACGAAATAATATAGGTGCATTGGAGATACAAAATCTCACCTGGAGATCTTTCCATATTGCATGAGAAGAGGGCGCGTATAAGTAGCTTGCGCGTATATCTGGCTGACAGGAATTGAGTAGCCAACTTCCTACCAAATCGTCGCAACGCTTCCAACATTGATAGGCAAGTTCATCAGTCGGGGGAGGGAGAGATCCATCAACGAAGCCAAGTTTTCCTTTGGTGTTGAGAGCCTTGGTAATACCTCGTACCCATGATCCATAATTATCACCTTGCAGCAAAGGAGAGAACAAAAAAGTGGCTGGGTTATCACTGGGATGAATGATATAAGGATCTAATGTCCTAGGGTTTCCTGAAGATTGATTTTCTTTGTTTGGATGAACAGGACTTTCAGGTGGAGATTGAGTTGAAGAATTCACCATTGTGAGAAAATATGAAATCAGAAAAGAATTTTGCGGAAGAGATAATCGGTCCTAGGATGGATCAAGATGATACCATCAAGAATTCTAGGTTTAGATATTTTACAGTCTCACAAATTGTGTAGACCAGAGTATTTCATTCAGTATTTATATGATTTACATGAGAAGTATTTAAAAACTTAGTAAACAAATTGTACGATATTGCTGGAGATAAATACAGCTTGTTACAACAGATTGCTTCTTCTTATACGCCAGAGGACTTGTACAAATTGCTTCTTCTATTCATCGGGCTTGGTCTTTGCAACAGACTTGGACTACAACAGACTTGGACTTCAGTTTGTATGTACGTATGACATGTGTTGTGACCGCACATGCTAATATGACAGATATATACATCTAATAAAAAGTACTCTCTCAAACTGAAAGGAGATGATGTACATGTTGCACAAATATGCAAGCTGAAACAACTTGGTATAGTAAGTACCATTAGCCCATGATAATTGTAGTATAATACTATAAATTTAGCTGACATGGATAGCATATTTTGATACATGAAAATATTGCCATTATCTGTTCACATCTACACTCATTCACATCTGTTATTATCTTGCTTTTGTGTCATTTTCTTTTGTAAGCACTAAGATAAATTGTAAATTTGTTACTCTCTTTGTTTTGATTTTGCACATTAATTAATTTATTGTTTACCTTTGTTCTCCCTGCATCATCCGCATAATATTTGTTTTCTGTCAATACACAGTGTTGGATACCAAATTTTAGTCCATCACTTTTGATTACGCAACACTAACAAGAGTGATGCCTAGATATCACATTTTATTTGCAAATATATATTTTGGATTAGGAAAAAATATTGAGAACAGGATATTTTTAAGTGTAAGTTAGAGCCAATATTGGTATATGAAATTAAGAAACTAGCCGGTTTACTGAACTTGTACCAAATAAAACTAAAAGCTAAATATTATAAACTGATGACTTCTGCTTCATCTTGACATCACTCAATAAGTTTGTTTGTTTGTTATTTTAAGACGAATCTAAGTAAATTCTGTTGCATGAACACCCAATCCTAGCAGGTATGTTGATGTTTACTTTTCAATGACTACTAGTAGAAACCATAATAAAACTGAAAAACGAGAGAAATTGATTTGATATTGAAAGACGGAAGACCACAAAGTATGATGAAATCTGATAACAAAAGACAGTAAATAATGATGAAATTTTGATATAATTATTCATATAAAAGTCTAAACTTCGAAAGAGATGAATGAGTTGCAGCAAACAATTACATCTACTTCTCCATCAAATTGATTAAGCTGGATATAAAATCACCTGGATTTGGTAGCCTTTTGTCTTCTTTTTGAATGAAATCGACTTTGAGTGAATCCAGAAAGGAGAGTGATGTCTTGAGATCATATGGTATAGACTCCTTCAGTTTCTCGCAGTTCCATATGAGTAACTCCCGGAGAGAAGTCCATAATCGTAAATCTGGTAGAGATTTTAAAACAGGGCAACCATATATCTTCAACGTCTGAAGAGATCTGTTGCTGTTGCGGTTGTTTAGATCATCATCATAAAAACCTTGAAACCCTGAGCAACCTGAGATAATTAGAGAATTGAGATTTGGAGTATTTTTATGAAGTAGTGCGCCCAGTGGGAAATATATTAGCTCCGGAGATTCTCTGATATCAATGGTTGTGAGAGAGGTCAGGCATCCTCCACTACTGGCGGAAAAGACTGAGTTTATTGCATTGGCGTTGGTGCTGTATAATTCCAATTTCTTCAGAGAAGGAAAACAGTTCGGCGCGCTTCTCAATTTCCGACAATCCTTTATATTTAGCTTCTCTAGGAGAGGGAAGGAATCAACATAAAAATAAGAGGAAGGAGGAGCAACCCATTCTTCTAGATTTTCCATAAAAAAGATTTCTAAAAGAACTAACGACGGGAATAACGATGATGGTGTAATTGTAGACTGCTGGATACTGCTACTTTCTGCTTCTTTTTCTTGTCTCCTGAAGTAAAATTCTCCAACCAAACACTTGATTGACTTCATTTCCCGAATCGTAAGATCCCTAAGACATGGGAGCATACCCAGCGCTGGAAGCTTCTCACAAAGATTGCACTTTGATAAACATAATCGTACCAAATTCGGAAGCAGGCAATTGGAAGTTGAACCCATCCATTTCGGAAGATTTAAACCCGAGAATCCATGTATTTCCAGCATTCTCAAATTGGGGTGAGGTCGAAGACCCTCCAAAACCATATCATCATCTTTAGCATCTCTGTCGAAGTTCCAACGTAGATCTAAATTTCTCAAATTTCTCTTATCCTTTAAGTTTACTCTTTGTGCATCTTCTATTCCTCCTCTTACATTCTCTAGATTTCTTATGCGTAACACTTGAACGGAGGTAAGAGCTGCTAACTCTTCTATCCCACTATGATCATTTCCGCATGCCTGAATATCTGCTTCTTTCCTTACCATGTACCACTCCAATATTTCAAGGCAAGTTAACTTTTTCATACCTCTTGGCATTGTATCACCATATCTAGAGTGTCTAAACTCTCTTAATTTCGGCCAATTCTTAATTTCCTTGGGAAGCTCGCATTTAGATCCAAAATCCACTATCTCTAAATTACAGAGGTTGCTAATGCAAGATTCAGGCAATCCTTCGATCTTAGTATCTACCAAATCAAGGCACCTTAATCGTGTCAATTCTCCTAGTTCTCTAGGTAAGGCATCTAACTTCTCACACCACCGAAAATTCAAATTCATTAAATTTCTAATGCAAGTGATAGAATCAGGTATTTTTGTAATCGATGAAAATAAGAGGTTCAGATAACTTAGATGTTTTAACAACCCAATATTTTCAGGTAACGCTGTAAGCTGATGACACCAAGAGACATTCAACATCTGCAAATTAGTGATGTTAACGATAAAATCATCTTGTAGAACTTTAATATCAGAATTTGAAACATCGAGATGCCTCAAATTTTTCAGACTCACAGTTTCACTTAGAAACCCAGTCACATTTTTGCATCTGTGCAGTATCAATGTCTGCAAATTGTAAGAATGATTTAATGACACATCATGTGCTAAATCAAATTCACAATTTGAGAGGTCCAAGAACCTCAAATGTTTGAACTTAGAAACCGGGAATGAAAATTTTCTATTCCAAAGACCAAGCGAATATAATGTGCGTAAACGTTTACCGGATGAGAAACTACTGATTTGTGAATAGTTTTCTGGATGAAGCACCATAACTGTTCGCAATTTTTTCGCCTTATACAATACTTCGGCAGTGGTTGACGATGATCCTTTGTCATATATCAGTTGTAAACGACGAACTTGTGAAACATCTTCCTTTCCGTCAATCCCAAATTCCTTTCGATCTACAACACTCATTGCAAGGTCATGCACAAGATCATGCATCTTACACTTAATTATGGCACCAAGTTGATCATGTTTTATATCCTGAAAGAATGAGTTCCACAGCAAAAACTCAAAATAATCATTTCCTATATCTTCAAAGGATCTATTATTTACCTCGTTTGACTGAAGGAATCCCTCTGCCATCCACATGCGAATCAATATCTCTCTTTCAAACTCCCAGTCTTTGGGAAATAAGCAGCAGTAAGAAAAACATTGTTTCAAAGGCGAAGCTAAATTATCATAGCTCAATTTCAAGATTGATAAGACTCTTTTGTTTTCTGGTTGAACCCATAAATTCTTATCATTATTAATCGAAACCCAGTAGCTTTCTTTTCTTTTGAAGTATAATAAACTTCCAAGAAAGTTGGCCGCAAGTGGTAAACCATTACATTTCTTCGCTATGTGACGTCCAATATTTGCCATATTTTGAGTAAGTTCCGCTCCACCTGGAAATGATTTTTTTTTCTGCATAATAGACCAACAAACATCATCTGTTAATTTTCTTAAATTGTGAACCTTACCCCCAACAAGAGATGCCACTTTTTGGCTGCGTGTGGTGATGAGTAATTTGCTGCCTTCAACACCATAAACGAGGACTCCCTTTAGTTTTTCCCAATCTTCGGCGTCTTCATTCCATAGATCATCCAATACTAACAGATATTTCTTACCAATTAGTTTTTCCTTAACTTCTCTCGCCAACACATCGACATTTGATAGATCTCCACATGAAACACCAATTATGGACTCTATAATTTGTTTTAGTATTCTATAGACATCAAACTGGTCAGATACACAGACCCAAACTCTTTGTTCAAAGTGTGTTTTTATTGACTCGTCTCTGTATACCAACTGCGCTAATGAAGTCTTACCCAGACCCCCCATACCCACAATGGATACGACTGAAAGTTGCTCTGGATGAGAGGAATTGGGTGACGATGATGGTGACACAGAAGGCAGTGATTTGCTAGTCAACATCTGTACTATATCTGATATTGCATCCTCCCTGCCTATAAGTACAGAATCATCTACAACTGATGTAGTTATCCGGTTACGCTGCTCTCTGATTTGACCAATTTGTGAAGTACCGCTAGTAGCACTCAATGTATATCTGACCCGATCGTTGTAAATTTCCTCTAAGCTTTTCTTTATGGCTCGGATTTTTCCAGCCATCTTAATGTGAAACAGTAGAGGATTGGATTTACTAATAAAGTCGCGTACTTTGTGCTTGAGTTGACTTCCCCTTTCGCAACTACGCATGCTTTCATAACAGAATTCATCCATAACATCATCAGCATCGTAAATAACTTCTTTGAGCCTTCCCAACCAGAGTCTAACAGTAGCATCAGTTATTTGTTTCTCCTCAGCATCAGAAATTAAAGATTGTATTGACTCCAAGGTTTTCCGAAGTTTCCTTAGGTCATCTTTAAACCCGCATGCCCGACTAATTTGCTGAGCAATAACCGGGAGCAATTTTTTCAATATTTCAGACACACCGACACTGTTAACAAGAAACCCTTCCAAAGCCATTCCGAAACAAATAAGAAACTGATTTATGAAGAAGCTTGTATCCCAATGAGTTAGTAGAGAAAAGATGAGATACTAGTAACTCGTTACAGACATATATAAAGATGAGTGGTAGATTTGTGTAATGTCCACTCTGCCAATTTTCATGCATCCAAACTTCGAGATAAGAACAGCGCAATTATAAAACTATGTCCGGAACAGTTCAACCCGGGTTACAAGTTATAAAGAAATCAAATTATACAATATATTGTAGTTTCCTATTGTCCACTTGGAGAATAATTGGTAGTTGGTACCTTACACGATATAGTGAAGTCTATGGTACAGTATATGGTGAAGTGCTGACATGTTCAGATTCATTGAATCCGTCCCGACTATGTAACCTAAACAATTAGCTAGTGGGCACGTCGCATGCACGTCTTTATTTTGATTTTTCTTTTAGAAATACCGAGATCTCATTTTATTTGATCAACACAAAATTGGTTAAAAAGACCAAAATCAATAATCCTGGGTGAAAAAAGACCAAAATACCCATTTTCCGTTCATTTTATTAGATTTTGATACTGTTTAAATGGACAAAAATATAAAAATAGCCTGGATGTAACCAGTTTCATCCTACCCATTTTCAAATATTTTTTTTATTTTTAATTTATATCAGGATGTATCCAGTTTCATCCTTGCTATTTTTTAAGTTTAAGCCAGGATGAATCCAGTTTCATCCTTGCTATATTTTTTTTTTTGTCCATTTCACCCGTAATAATTTTTACTCGTCCATTTGAACCATGTTTTAAAATTTTTTGGACAAATGACCCATTTTCCGTTTGATCAATTCCATCTTATACTAATATAAAGAAAATAGGTAATTGTTTGGTGAAGCCTTATTTTGGTGAAGCTTTTTCACATGACAACAGTACCCCCATTAAATAAGCTTATTATCAATGTTTGTATATTCACAAGAATGTCATTGTTTTAAAAATAGATCAAAAAAATTCAAACTTAGATATCTTTAAAAATACATATCGGATTTTTGTAAAATTAGTATATTTGGAAAGCTCTTTGAATTATCTACATAATGAGTACAAACAAGAATATTAAATTTTTATTTTAAGATTTTTTTTCTCCATTATATTATCAAATTTGGTGTTGTTAAAAAAATCTAATTTAAGCATGTGCATCGCACATGGGGTATTACTAGTTAGGTAGAATGAAAATTTACAAAATGTCGTACAATAGCTTGAACTGTTGAAAGTATGTGGGAACATAACAATAAAATGTCATTTTTTCATTACACTTGAATTGCATGATTTAGGTGCTTTCTCACAAACTTACACACCTCAACCGAAAGATTGACTTCATTGGCAACATAACAATAATGATGTGTGACACGATATCCTGGTTTAAGTTCTCCATTCCTGCATTCCGGAAAAAGAACAGAAAACCGGAAGCTGCTACACTTCCCCCACCCACTTCCCCATTAGGTGACAATGATCTTAGCTATTGATCTCTTGGATTGGGATTAGCAGGGTTCCCATTATTTTTATATCTATGACTAAACACTCACTGCTGACATATAAACAGTATTTGACATATAAACAATATAAACACTCACTCCATCCAAACATAAAGAACCCAATGGCTTTACAGTTCCAGTTCTAAGGGGAACATAACTGGTATAGGAGATTTTTTAGAAAGACTTTGGCTAATTAATGCAGCAGCAGGCTGATAGCCTAGCACCAAACTCAATCTCCACCAAAACAGTATCTGGTTACAGTGTCTTTAATACTGAAATGCTTAACAAAATTGTGCGTGGTCTACCCATATGTGAACCAACAAAACAGAAGCAGTAATTCCTGTCTGTCCCAGAGATTTTCAGGAACCCAAATGAAATGAGCATCACGTACCCAATCTGTTTTAACATATTGATCAAAATACATTGTGACAAATGTAAATTCTCTCTTTCTTTTTTCCTTTTTTTTTTTTTTTTTTTTGCTAGAAAGAGAATGTAAGCAATAGCATAATTCACAGCTGAGAAAATGGCATACAATAATGTACTTGGCAAATACATGCGTTACCGTGTGACCTAAGTTTCAAACTGAACATAACAACAACAATGAATGCTCACCCAATCTTTGTGGTCTTTTGCTTTCTATTTCTGGTTTCCCAACTTAAGTACCCAAATTAAGTGTTACAAGGATCGATCACCACATATACGAATCCACTTAGGAGTTTGTAGGTACAGAAAATCCATTTTGAGATAAAGTGTGAGGGCAAGAAAAACCAAGCCATTAGTTTGAGCAAAATTATGAAAAGAGGAATTATCAAATTCACGACCCATGTCAGATTGAAAACATTTTATATCTCGTTCAAATTGAGTTTTGACGAAGAACGAAATTCCAAGAACTTGGTATAAACTTGATATTTTAACTTTAAAGGGTACATCCATAGAAAATTTGTGAAGTCATCCAACAAGATAAGGTAATAACGAAAAACAGTCTCAACATGTAAAGGACAAGTCCATAAGTCACTATGAATGAGATCAAAAGGAACAAAAGTGATGGAATTTGATTCATAAAATGGCAGACGAACATGTTTACTAACTTGACAAGAATGACAAAGTTTGGTAGACTGATTCTTATTACATTGAATAAAAGAGTTGGAACGTAAATTATCTAAGATATCCTTGCCAGGATGACAAGGCGGCTGTGCCAGACATCAGACGAGCACACAACAAGAGACAGATGAGGAGACAAGGATGTTTTTGGAGGTGGCACGACAGAAGTAGTGATAGGATAAAGCTCCCAGAGCTATTACATCGAAGGAGAACCGTCCTCGAACACAAATCCTTCACAGAAAAACCAGACGGATCAAATTCAACAGACACATGATTATCAGTGGTGAATTTACGAACGGAAACAAGGTTTTTGATTATTTCAGGGACAACAAGAGTATCTTTGAGGTGGAGAGTTCGGGAAGGGAGATTTATAGACTTGGTACCACTAGCGATGGCAGGATAGAGTTGCCATTGCCAACTAAGATGGATTGTACATTACTAGTGTTGGAAACAAAGGTGTAACGCACTGTATCCGCATGATATGAGAGGTCGCACCAGTATCCATATAAAATGCATCATCAGGTGGCTGTAAGATCATGGAGCTATATGCTTAAGCAAAGTCATTAGGCTGTAGTAACTCAGTGGAGGGAGCAAGATATGCTTGAGCTTGACCAGGAAGCCGGAAAGGACGAGGACGATGCTGAGCACTACGAGGGCGACCGTGAAATGATCCGCGTGTGGAGGATGATGACTGCCACGGAGGAGCTGTGGGGTAAGGACACGGTGGAGCAGCCCAATAAGGAGTCCAGTAAGGAGGGTACGATGGAGGACGAGCTTGGTATGATTGGTGGAAGTGTGGTGGTGTTGGCAGCAGATGTGGATCCAAAGATGGAGTTGTTGCTGCATTGTCAGGCTGCGATGGTCGATTTACACGTTTACCATTTCCTAAGCGCTGATTACGTTGAGTTCCAAGGTCTGTTGATGAGGCTGTGGAAGCAAGGGCAGTTGATGAAGACATACTAGTTTGCTGAGCATGACGAATTTCCTCAGTGCGCAATTGAGAGCGAGCATCATCAAAGGTAGGCATAGACTGTTGTATAAAGGATGCAACAGTGTTGTACTCCTTCGGAAGACCATTGAAAAGTTGGATAACCAATCGTTTATCATTCATGGGGAAGTCAAGATCGGTCAATCGATCGGACAATGATTTGAGCTTATCACAGTAGTCATCAACGCTAACACAATCAACAAACTTTAAGTTGACAAATTTACTTTCAAGGGTCGCAACACGATTACCGTTGTTATCTTGAAAAAGATTCTTAAGGTGATCCCAAAGCTCTTTAGCAGTTTTTTCCAGATTTCAGAACAGTGAGCATTAGATCCTTGGCCATGGTGGAGAACATCCATTGACGGCAGAGAGCGTCTAGTTGTTTTGAGGTATTGGCATCAATATATGTTGGTCTTGTTGTTCCGTCGATGAGGAAGAGGAGACCGTGAGCTTGGAGATGTAGTTGGAAAAAGAAAACCCATGACGAATATTCATCCTGTTTGATATCCAGGAGAATGGGAATTAGGGTTTTTATGTTATTGATAGAAAACGCCGGATGCAGGTTTTTTTTATCACCTGCTATGGAGTTTTTAGAAGAGGAATAGGGTTTGAGAGAAGAAAGAGAGGATCGTTGTTTAGGATGATACCATCTATTAAGGAGAACTCGTTTTTCTCTGAGAAGAAGAAACGAGAATTCGCTATTTCTGAATAATTTCTACTTCAGAGGTTAGTTTTTCTCCGATAGTTCATTGACTTCAGTAATTGTTTAGCTCATGATTTTAATAATCTAAAATCCCCAAATTGCAGTTGAAGAAATTTTCATTTTCTTATTCTTTCTGTGTACAAATTTGAAGAAACCCCTTAATATTGTTTTGGGTTAATTTTGATTGTTTTCCTTTATCATGCAAGTTTGGGTTTCTTGAGGTTAGGAATCCTTACTTGTTATAATGATCGAAACCTTTTAGAGTTTAAAACCCCTTAATTTTGCTGAGATCTTTGTGTCGTTTCTTTAACATGCAAGATGGGTTTCTTCAGGTCAGGTTAATAGAAAATCTTTCAGTGTAGAAATGCTCTAATGCGTTTGTAGATGTAGAAAATCCTACTACTACATCCAAAGGATCTCAAACATACATAAAGAAGTAAAACAAATAAGAGAAATAGAAGAACACAAGATATATGTGGTTCGGTATGATAACCTACGTCCACGGGGTGAAAGGGTGATCTTACTCGTCCAGTGCCTAATCTCTCTGGATGGTTTTGTCGGATATCCTCTGGTCGGGAATCTGTCAGTTCTTCTTGTGCGCTAGATCCTGCTATGGCCTGGTTCCTGAGAATCCTACTCGTCTTGGAGGTTCTCGACATTACCTTCAGTGTTGCCCTTCTGCCTCGGCTCGCCCGTCCCTACCTACGTCAGTAAAGTACCTGACACTTACTTAACCGTTTTGAAAAGGTTAAGGATGAGGTACAGCAGTTCTGCTGTGTAAGGTGGAAAAAGTGTTTGTAGTACAATTCCTTTTATGCTAGCGTGTTGATCTCAGCAATCAAGTGGTTTTGACCGTAAAGGACAATCTTTGAAAAGCTGTCTCGACACATCGCTTTCGGTACTTTCTCTATGCATTAATCATTATTTGTCCTAACATTCCTAGTGCCAGAAGTCATTAATCATTCGTTCATTAGATCGGAAGATTTATTTCTTGACTATGGTTGATAATAATGACAACCTTCACCAGCTTGTTGAGTCGACGATCTACCTATCTGGATGGACGAAAATCCCCAAAGGCATTTGTACCATAGGATTCCTTGGTTTTCTACTGATGTTGTGAGGCTTTTAGTGTAGGATCCAGATGAGACTTATTAATGAAGTGCTCAGTATACTCCTTCCAGCTGTAGTTTCCGAAAAAACTAAACTTGATGACTTCGAGTCAGTTTTGCCTCCACTACTATTAGACTTTGTTTAACTTACTAACAAGGTTTAAACTGTGAAATAACGTTTCAACTTAGCTTCTACCGATCATCAAAGATGATCTATTCAGGAGTTTTGAGGCGTTATAACGGTTAACTTAGATCGAAGACGAGGCGACCTTTTACCCCAAAAGCTTAACTCAACAGAAAACACTTAACTCGACGTAAAGAGGTTAATCAAACTTTCCCGTCAGGAATCCCTCACTCATAAGGTAGGGGATTAAGACGGTGAAAATAACTAAACAAGTTTTTCCTTTTAAACAAAAATCCCGTGAGCTTTTCATGGATTAAGTAAGTGAAAGCAAATGTAACAAAATCGAGCTTTTAACCACAAAGGTAAACTTGAAACGATAAATCTAACAACCCCGGTAAAAAGTGGTCAGCGAGGTGGAATTTCATTCTAGCTTCTACCAACATCAAAAGATGTTATTTAGGGAGCTTACTGATCTTCTAATAACTCGCTTAAACAACTTAAGCAAACAGCCTAGTTTGATGATTTAATCTTGACAACCCTACTTAACTGAAAGCAAAAGCAATTGATGCTAGTAAAAACAGTCCTACACTAACACTTAACAAGGTTTTACTAAGAAAACAAAAACAAGAACATCTCACAAGCTTTGTCTATCAATACATTTAACCAAGAGAGTTTCTTCCTTAGCTTCAACTAACACGCAAGGTGGCTTAGGAGCTTGGATTTCTCTCTTTTGGTAACCGATTTCAAGGTAACCGAAAATGTTACACGTTCCCCTTAGTCGGCGCCAGAATATATATGTAGAAAATCCTACTACTACATCCAAAGGATCTCAAAACATACACAAAGAAGTAAAACAAACAAGAGAAATAGAAGAACACAAGATATACGTGGTTCGGTATGATAACCTACGTCTACGGGGTGAAAGGTTGATCTTATTATTTGGTTCACGATTACAAATGATGATACATCAATACTACGAGGTTGGGCCTGGTGCAGCTTTCTTGATGTTCCTCTCGGGCGTCCAGCTGATGCTTCAGCCGATCTTCTCTTTTGCTCAAGTCGAGATATCTAGCCGAGCCAAGTGATGTCCTCATCCGATGTCGTTTGTTTGGTGGAACTGACCGACGTCGCCCTTTAGGTCCCTGGTCGAGTCTCATTTTGACCGAGCTTTTCTTATCTCTTCACCAACTCTGTCAGTGCATTGATTATCCTCGAACCCGATGAGCATCACATCAGAACTTTTATCTTCCTTTATGTCGACCTCACGGGCTGCCTCCATTCCTCTTTTATCGCGCCCAGATCTGGTGAGACGATTCAATGCTTCTAGTGCTTGTTTCTCTTGGTACGCCCTCGTCCAGGATGGTTCCACCTGTCCCTGTGGATTATTTACACCTACAGGGTTTTTAGCAGTTGAAGAAACTAGCTAGGGTTTGAGTAGAAATCTTGATCTTTTTGTGGTTTTTATGTAATGCCCTTATGGGTTATAATTTTGACTGATTTGGGTTTTCATATAACATTTTTGATTTGTGTTTGTAACCATTGAAGAGGATGAATGGGAACTCAATCATTAGTCTTGACCTTAGCATTATAGATGTAAGCCATCCTCTTACCAGCATAAGTGTGGTAACAAAGTAATTGAAATGCAGTTTGCTTGATTCTTACTTTCCCCTATTCATTGTGGTCTTCGTCATTGTGATATAATCGAAGTATTTTTCTGAGTAATGAGGTGGAAGTGAAGGAAGAATTAAATTGTGTTAAGTTGCTATGGATATTGTTACAGATGCAAGTTACCATTGATACTTGTTCCCGAGAGCTTTTTAATCTCAGGAATACAGTAAACAAAATTAAGTATATCTGAATCAAACAAAAATAGAGTTAAAATTAGGCTTGATTAGCTGAATGGTGATTACTCTAAGTTTGTTTTTTGAGTAAGACAATTTTATACAATATGAAATTGAGCTGAACTCAATCTTTATTAGGGCCTTAAAAATGTTACTTGCGTACATGAAAACTCTATAAAAAATGTTACTTGCGTACATGAAAACTCTATAGAAACGAATCGCAGTTTCTTACAGTGGGTTTAGGTGGCAAGTTGGAAGTGAATTTAGAAGTTTCTGGTTTACCAACTTCTGTATGTGCTCTTGAGTCCTCCTGCCTCGTTTGCTTGTATGAATTGTTTTCATTTCACTTTTCTTCTTGTTACTGGTTCTGTATTTGCTCTTCCTATATACACTACCTCGTTCTTGACCTGTATGACTGTACTGGATCAGGTATGGAACTTATAACTGGACACACAACACTAGTTGTATGAATTGTTTTCATTTGACTTTTCTTCTTGTTACTGGTTCTGTGTTTGCTAAGGAATAAAAGAGTGATTTTATCTATTCTCATATGTATTTTTCACTTCTAAGTTATCTTTCTGCCACTTTTTTTGACATCAGGGATCAGGTAGAAGCGTTCAAAGATGAATCTATTCATAACCTATGTTACAAATGTTGTCATAGTGTCTCTCGTCCATTTTCTGATAAAGAAGTTAGTGAAGGTAAATTTTTAGGTTGTCTATTTGAAATAGTGAAACTGTTACAATTTTGTGCAAATCAGGCAGGTTATGTTTGTTTGTTTATTTTGTTATGGTTGTATAATTTTACAAAATCATGTCAATTTGCTTGATATGGCAGACCAAAGCAGAGTCGAGAGGGATGAAAGATCAGTTGAAGTCTCAGAAATTGAGATTGGAGGAGCTCCAAAGACAAGTTGCTCTTCTGGAGATCCAGGTAGCTGAAATAGAGAGAGAATGAAGAGTATGATTGCTAGAAGTGTTGCAGTGTTCATGCTTAAGAATTATTAACAGTTATTTCTATCTTTTGGTCTTCTGACAGCTTATGTATATATATATATATATGCTACTTTCTACCATGTTGTGGTCTTCCGTGGTCGTCTGCGCTTTCGGTTTATGAACACCTTGTTAAAGACATGCTAACTTATCATGTTCGTGTTGATAGATTATCCTTCGGCCTTGTTAGAGACATGTTAACTTATCATATTCGTGTTTGCTCTTCTGCGTTTTCGGTTTATGAACACATTGTTAAAGACAAACTGAAGGGGAGCCAACTGACTAGGGAACTGACAGATAGTCTCATTCGTTAGTGGTGAAGAGTTTAGCCCAAGATTCAGTCACTCCATACTCCTTCATCTCATCCACATTAATGTGATCGCCAACAGAACCATGTAAGCAAAGGGAACCACTTAATGAACACAAATTTGTTTCAGCGTATTCATCACAAAAGCTGGGTAGGGGCATCTCATCCAATCTCTCATCCTTGAAATCAAATAGGCTTAATTAGTGACAGTTGATGCCAACCAATGTATAGATCCATTAACACTTACTTGAGCCATAAAGAGTTCTTCTGCACAAAGCCCCCAAGGTACATCCTCAAGCCTTTTCCATAAATCAGATTTTGATGACATTTTGAAGAAGTCTAATACAGCTAAAAAGAACACGGGAAAAGCCTTGCAAAAGGGCATGGCAAGATCATAAAAGAACAACTAAAAACCACGAAACCAAAGCCAACAATGTAACCAATTTGAACACTAGATTAGCATTTAGCACCATCATCTGAAGCCTGCAGTATAAGCAAAGACTAGAGAGCCACAATGAACAACAACTGAAAAATTCAGCAACAATGAACAATTAGCAAGTTGATTAGCAATGCCAATTAGCAAAGACTAGAGAGCACCAGTGATGAACAACAACTATAAAATTCACCAACATCAGTTACAAACTGCCATAAGGTGAGAACTCATCACCAACATAGACCCTGAACTAGCAGTCCATAAGAATCTTTTGTGCAGAGTTTAATAAGTGGATTATCCACTAACTACACACAACAAATTCACATGACAAATTCTAGCTTACAAGGGAAGAACTCACACCCTGCAGCACCAACAATTGAAGTCCATTCCTTTGCACTTCAATCAACCAACCCCATTCCTTACAAACCAGTCACACATGTTGGAACCGTACTGGCACCAAAACAATCACCCATCTTGAAGCACCAATAGAACCCCATTCTCTCACAGCCCACAAAGTTGCACTCTATTGCTAACTAGATCCAACTATAATGCACTCCACAAACGAGTAACCAGCATCCATATTACAAATCCAAATGTATCAAATACGACGGAAATGAGATTAGGCACACCAGGTCATTAGGAACTTGATGAAGCATAATCGGACATACAAAATCTTCAGCACCAGTTCCATCAGGAAGAAAACGCAAGAAAAAGACGAAGAAACACCAGGACTGTAGGCCATATGCACCCTATGTTGTGATAGGCGCTGGGCGAGGCGAGGCGCCAAATCCGTCGCCCAGCGCCTAGACGCCTAGGCGCGCCTAAGGCGCCCTAGGCGATCACTATTATAATTTATGTTGTTTTGGATTTCTATGACAGATCTCTATACCACTGAGTTAAATAGTAGCGAAAAGATTACTTTCTTGCACAAAGGATATACCACTGAGTTGATAGTAATCTTTCTTGCACAAAAGATTACTATTAATCTTGATGAGTACAAGCAATTCTGGAAGAGCTTATATCTGCACAACAAGGAGATCATTTGAAGAGATGAATTGCAGAATTTGACTGGTTTTACGTTTGCAGGGAATGAAGATATATGTAGAACAACTAAGAGTACTGATATAAGCACTTGCAGAGTAACTTCGAACACATCTTCATATTCATTAAGGATAAAAAGAAAGACCAAGAGGATGAGGAGAAATTTCGAATTTGAATGTAAATCTTTTAGTGACTGAGTAGTTATTTTGGCTTTCCTTTTTTAAGGTTTGATTGCTATAAAATCTTTGCAATTAAGATTTGATTGAATAGCTAATTTAGCTATAAAATCTCTCCAATTAAGATTTGATTGAATGTTTGACAACTAAGTAGCTATAAAATCTCCGAAATATCTTCGATTAAGAGAATGAATATATACATAGTTTACAAAGATAACTAATATATAGCAACATTGACTTATGTTGATAGTCTGACCAATTAGTGTAACTATATTAGGTAATAAAAACCAATCAAATCAATCACGTTATTCTCCAAAATATTAACATTTCTTACCATCTTTTGATCATGCAATATTGGCGGTGATTAAGAGTATAATCTTACTAATATAAAGAAAAGAGGTAATTGTTTGGTGAAGCCTTTTCACATGACAATAATACCCCCATTAACTAAGCTTTTAGTTAATATTTGTATATTTACAGAAAACGATTATTACATTAACTAGTTGGAAGCCTAACAAGCTAAGCTCCAACGACATACTACTACATTAATTGAACAGGTTGCTGTGCTAGCCTACCAACGGGCCTCATGGGGAACCTTGCCAAGGGGAGCCGAAACGGCGGGAGGGGGCGAGATTGTGTCACAAGGGGGGCAAACTAACACTACCTTACATGTTAATTCCTGCAATATCACGCCATTGGGGACTCGAACCTGGGACCTCCTGGAGCGCATTAAACTTTGGGGAACGGGAATGACCAGCTGAGCTAGGAGCGCATTTGTATATTTACAGGAATGACATTGTTTTAAAAATAAATCAAAAAATTAAAACTTAGATATCTTTAAAAATACACATCGGATTTTTGTAAAATTAATATATTTGGAAAGCTCTTTTAAATTATCTACATAATGAGTACAAACAAACATATTAAATTTTTATTTTAAGATTTTTTTTTCCATTATTATCAAATTTTGTGTTGTTAAAAGAATCCAATTCATACATGTGCATCGCACATGTGGCCTTACTAGTACTGAGAAAGGAAACATATAATATTTGCATTTATGAATTAAGTTTTACACTTACTATAATTGATTACGAATAACAAATCATTCCCTCAATCACGTTTGTTATTGACGAGATTATGAAGAAAGGAGGCAGACAAGGAACCCTAATCTTGCATGTTACCATATATTACCATGTTCAGTGTCGCCTTTGGCGAGTTATTGGGCGCCTAAAACTTCCGCCACGCGCCAAAGTCGCCAAAGGCGCACGCCTAAAGCGCCAGCGTGGGAAGAGGTGTAAAATTGGATTACTCGGGCGCTGGACTTGCGCTTCGTGCGCCTTTGGCGCCTAGGCGAGCGCCCAGAGCGCCTTTAACAACATAGTATGCACCAACAGTTGAATGGCACAACTACAAAGCAGCAGCCGGCAGTTTAAACAAGGACCAAAAAAAGAAAGAGATCAAATCAAGAAACTGGAGGAAGAAAATTGATCGTGAAAAAGCACAAACACTAGCAGTGAAACCGAAATTGAAGAATCGAGATTGAAGAAATGATCAAGAATAACAAATGAAAAATTGATAGAGATGAAGAGCAAGAAATGAAAAATTAGTTTGAAATCAAGGAATTTTTCATTTGATGGCGATGAAGAACAAGAAATGAAAAATATGTTGAGATCAAGAACAAGGAACGAAAATTGGGTGATATCAAGAACAAGAATCAAACAAATCTCAAAGAAAAACTCTCAAAATCACCAACATATACCATGTTGAAATTAAATGAACCCATGATTCGTTTGTACTTCTAATTCTTTATCAACAACAAAATTGAAAAAAAAAAAATCAAATGAAATCTCATGATTTTATAGCTTTAGATCATAGAACTGAAGATAAACAAACACAAATTGGAAACAACCCATCCTTATTTGATACTAGTTCATTGATTACAACCCAAAATGAATACTAAAACATGATCTTTTGATTATAACAGCAGAAAACTAAGCAGAAACATAAACATTAAAAAAGTTGAAGTTCGAGATAGTTGAGAAATACAGATTTTGATTGAGGCAGTGAAAAAATTAAATCTACACATTATGTACACTGGAAATTTGGCTGGAGTTTAGAATTTTTGCCGCCTAATTAATTAATGTTTTCTTTCATTTGTTCAAGGAATGGATATGTACCACCATATATTACAGATAAGGGGAGTTTAAGTGATTTTAGGAATGTGTCGTGGGCTTGTAAGCTTGTAGTTTCGTAGAGTCTTGGACCCTTTGGCTAAGGGTGAGCATTTGGCCCGTAATCTGCGGATTTTATAGGATCAAAGTAGTCGAAATCGTCCTCGGTCCTACTCAGTTGGGGAGCTTGGAGCGAGGAAGGAGCAATGAGTTCGTACCTAGAAATCACCAAAACTCGGCCTCATACTCGGAACCTATTTATAGAGACTTATATATTTCTACTCATGAGTCATGACTAATACCTGAGATGGCCTTCAAAGTTTAACACTATCATGTAATTAAGTGTGTAACATTGTTATATTGAACTCATTTATCATGTTTTTAAGGGTTTTAAAATTTGATACTCTCATATGAGGGGTTACGAAATTTTTATTTTCTGATTTAGGCGCATGCAAGGCCAACTCGAAAAAATCGCCAGCTCGCTTTTCTCAAAAATCGGCCGACTTAATTGCTGGAAAATTATGTAATCCTCAAATCAGCCGACTTAATTGCTAGAGAACTAGAGATTTATTTTTGATCTGACGGCTGAGATTTAAAGCGCTGAACCATTCAGCGCTGGGCTGACGTGGACTGCTAGATTAGCACTCCCATAATACTTAGGATGTAGTCCTGACTGCTAATCTAGGTGCTACACTAGCACCCCATAAGACTTAGTCTTACGAATAGGTTGAAGTTTCGGTTCCTAGTTGTTGGTGGATCTGGAATCTCATAACAAAAAATTATGCTCATTTAAAAAATGAGAATAAATATATAAAATGATGAGTATAAATTTACATGGCTGCTAACAGGGGGTTCCAGGTTACTAGGGAGTGTACCAAAACACATATAAGACAGAAAAAAAAAAGTCTTCTATCCTGTATGGATTTTGTTACCCTTCCTAATAATCCAACACCCCTCATTAGCAACGCTGTGAAGTTATACTCATTTTATTCTAAGAAGGAATATCAGTTTATACTAGAGATAGGAGAGAGTATCAGTTTATACTCAATTTTATTTGAGTATTAGCTTACACTCTTTTCAAACATTGTAAGCATCTTTTACGAGTAGGCCTATTTTACGACTAGGAATTGAGAACTCCTAGTCGTAAAATATGTATTATGCGTAGATCATAGTGTTAAGTCTGAATCGTAAGTCTTAGCTATGACTAAGTCGTAATTGTAATTCCTTGTCGTATCTTGATTTGTATGATTTTTACGACTGGGAAATGATGAACTCCTAGGCGTAGGATGTCTTGAAAACTAAAAGGCAAGGGGCCCATGACCTACATTATTTGTAAAAGTTAAATCAAACCATGAATTAATTTAACCACTAATATACTTAATTAATCTATCTAATTAAACTCGTTAACGCAAATTAATAGAGCGACTTAGTTATTATTAAAAAATAGTAGGATAACGAGTTATTGACTTTACTACTCAACAACCCTATTTTGTTTTCTTGCAAGTCTTCAAAATCAAAATGTTACGGTAATAAAAGGATTCATGAGAAAAGAGGATGTTTGGACCCTAGTTATTAATTTCACGATTTATATATGTATAATTCACGAATTCGTCTGTATCATCTGTATTTTCGGAACCCCCAACTTAAATTTGCGAACTTCCAACCTTGATATAATTATATGCATATTTACGAATTACTGAACAATAAGGTTCATATTATACTTTACACCGTCATCACTAAAGTACCATTTTCTAAATATTTTACTTTCAAAACCTTAAATACACCAATCTTAACTTTACACCACTATCATAAATATTACTTGTTGATTATGTTGCATATGCTATAGTTTGGTTAAATCACAAAAGCATAGTACCTAATGCGACATTATGTTAAAAAATTGTTGTTTCACAAGTTATTGTATACCTAATTTTGTTAGAAAGAATTGTATTCCTAAAACAAATTATAAACATATGTATGCCCGAACGTATTCCTACCCGAAATGGAGAGCCAAATTTAGAAAGCCTTCCCGAAGTGAAATAAATAAAAGAAAAAAAAAAAGGAAACTTAAAAATTATTAAATGCATGTTAAGTACACTGAAAAAGTTGCTACTTGCTAATAAGGACTACGCCAATTAGAAGGTGGTGTTGCCAAAACGCTTGCCTAGATTTTTGGTGCACCCCAACTTCAACTTCTATTGGATCCAGTTCTTTCGGCTGGCGCAGGCCCATCAAATACTCCTAAACAAATACTAAAAATTAGCGGAATTAACTCTCATTTGACGAAGAAGAAGAAGAAGAAGAAGAGAATAGCAGCCGCTTTTCGTTTTCTTCCAATGGAGCTTATCACTGCACATACAACGTCTGTCGTTCTTGGCTATCTCCTTCACTTGTTCATCAAGATGTCGATTCAGGTAAAGTTTCAACTTCTCTACTTAGATTCCTATTTTAAATAGTGAAATTTGTTTGCTAAATTTTGTAGTTTTTGTTGTTGTTGCAGAAAAAAGCCAAGTTGAGAAAAGTGATGAATTCGTTGAAGGATGTGGAAGTCCAAATCAAATCAAGGAAACGGAAGCCAAGAGGAAGGATTTGGAAACAAGAATCAACCTCCTGAAGATCCAGGCTGCTGGACAGTGAAAACGAGAAATGATTTCTGAACCCTGTTTTCTAATTTTATTTGATGTTGCCTAGTTACAGAAATTGGTAATTGTACTGAAAGAAACTTTTAATAGATGTTGAATCTGGTTGTTAGATATTGTTTTGATTGAATCTGGTTGGTTGTGATATTGATGATTCAGCAGATTTGATGGGTTTGTTGTGTGCCTTTGGGTGTTTGGTTGATTCTGTTGATTCATATGGTCGAATACCCAACTCATGTTTCAACAATTCATAGGAATTTAGATGCTTTGAGGATTTGTGTCAGTCAAGGAGGTGATACTGATTATGTTGATAACGACGGCTGTGCAGCTCCCAAAGGGCGGAGGAAAGTTGTAGAATTCTTATTAGAATGTTCTTCGTAGTCGATTGGAATTCTTGTAGAATTCTGATTGGAAGTACCTTTTTTTAGTTGTAATCAGGCATTTTCATTTACTTGATTTGCTTAGGTTAAGCGATGTTTTAGATAGAGCCGCAACATTAAGAGATGTTCATGGACACTGCTCCTCTTCATAGGGCTTCATTCAAAGGTCAAATGGAAGCGTAAAACTTTTGATATGAATGGCATTTCATTCAATCTCTCATCCTTGAAATCAAAATAGGCTCTGACTTTGTCGGGCTTAATACTAACCAATGTGTGGCTCCATTAACATTTACTTGAGCCATGACGAGTTCTCCTGCACAGAACACCCAAGGTATGTTCTCAAGCCTTCTCCATGAATTAGATTCAAGTGTGCATACCTGAACTTCACAAAAAGTTTCATAGTCCTGAGACCCCATGGATCTTGCAACCTTAAAATGATCAATCTCGTCATCATAACCAAATGAACTATCATTTTTTTTTTTTAATATTTGGGGCTTAAGAAAATCAAGCCATTACAAGTTCCCCAAATCGAAATTCCCAAACCTGCATTTCTCGGAGGATAGTTCATGGGAACTCGGTTACTCAATGTAGACAATGATGGATCATAGGCGAAAGTGTAGGTATCCTCACTATCACGATAACCAAAACCTGGTGGAATTGAACCTGAGAGCATCATGCATTGCACTGAATCTAGTCGCTTAAATTGCATAATTTAGGTGCACTTTTTGTGAAATCTTGGATGGGCATCACATCATATCCCACATTTATGGGATATTTTTGGTTTTGTTTTTTTGTCCCATCGCTAGTGTAATCATCGACTATACTTCTCCTCCTGATGACGCGGCTGGTTCATGGATAGGGTAGTAGCCGCCTGCCAAGTCCTCTTGTAGGGGTATCAAAAAATCCTTGAACATAATAATGAAGGCAAAGGAAGTTTCCTTGCAGTAAGTACGTAGAAGTGTAGCTAGAGTACTAGACCCGTGTGAAAATGAACAGGGAGATTAAAGAAGCACCACAGCAATGAAAGTCTCAACAACTCTCTATAATTCTAAACTTCAAAGGCCAAATTCTCATCTCATCTATCAATATGTTTCAGTTTCTATCTTTTTCAAATTCAATCTCTTCTTCAACTGCTTTTTCTCATCATGATTCAACAACTAGAAGGAGTAATTGTTCTTATTCGCCAAAAAAATCATCATCAGTATCTAGTTCTCCAACAGAGGAAGATGATCATAAAAATCATCATCAAAAACACCAAATCAAAAAACCCATGATCAAATATTTGACCCCCACTTAGCACAATGATATTTCCTCTCAAAACAATAATCGAAGTATAAGAAGATGAAGTATCCCTTGATCGACTAGTCCTCTATATTGACAGGGTTGTTTATTTTCGTTCTTTTTTTTTTTTTTCAAATTTTCTCGTCTTTTTCAGATCTAGAGGATTTAGATCCAGGATAAACAGCAACACTAACTAATTTAGAAAATGTACCGAGTGATTAAGTATTAAAAAATCTACTACTAGTATTCTTTTTTGTTTAGGATTGATTGCTGCCTTGAAGTTTGTTTCATATTGTGTAAAAATCACATCTGGGTATGTTTGTTATAATGCTTGATTTGCTTATTGTTTATCAAACCAACAAAAGACTACCATTACCATTCATGTAAGAAGTTTTACAATTGAATATAAACTAGATTTGAAGCTGTCTCCCGTGTTCAATTCCTAATTTTAGTGAACCACATCTGCCAACCATCCATGGTGGTGGTGCTTGACCATGATAGAGTGTTACGAGCAACGAGTGTTATATATGTATCCCACGAGGACTAGGCTATTGTGTAGTCTTTGTATTTTCCCACTGACACATGAATGATCGTTTCACTATTTTTTTTTTTTTTTGATAATTCAAATATTTTGAAATATAAAAAAAATGAATGATCGTTTCACCATTTTTTTGATAATTCAAGTATTTTGATAAATGGAAAAGGTGCAAACAAGGAATTTTGGGTGAGAAGTTATTGTTTAGAATCTTAATATGTTTTAATGAATAGGATTAGGGGTTAGCCCAGTTGGCAAAGAGAATGTCTAACTCTCCTATTTGAGTTCGGTCTCGATTTTCCTCAAATTTTAAAATGTTCCGATTTCGTCTACACCGATCACCCCAAACATGCTAGTTTTGGAGTAGTTAGATTCTTGAACCACTAGCAATTCCAAAAAGAAGGAGAAGAATTCTTTAAGTTGTTAATATCTGGTCTCTTGAATCGTCAAGGAAGACTATGGTGTCATATGCGAAGTGCAAGTGATCTACTTTAGTTTCGTTCGGACCAAGATGAAAATCGTTAATCCAGCCATGTTCACACTTCTGAGATCTCCCTGCCTCAGGCCCTTCCCAGTAGTAATTTTAGAGTGAGCAAACCCATTAATAAGCACTGAAACTGGAAAATTGGTAATGAAACTTTGTATCCAGCAATTCTCCATGTAGGAGCAGAATCTCGCAACAGTTATGTCTCAGCGAAGCTTTACCTATTTGCGAATGCCATCGCAGAGTATTAACAAAGTGATGTAGCTAATGACGTCACCCTAATCATGAGGAAAGTGTGAAGATTTTGCGAAGATTGAAGTTAATTTGCGAAGAAAACCCTTGTAAGCTTGCGAGAATGACTCAGACCAGATCCGAAAATAAAGGTTGGCTTAGCTGTCATCCACTATGTAATGTCCTATATAAAGGACCAAGCAGATTTGAGAAAGGGGAGAGTTTTTGTAGAGAACAAATAGGAGAGAGAAAGTCTAAAGCTATTCTGATTTCTTTGTATTCTTATTACAAGCACCTTACCCGGTGCATACGCACCGGCTGTTCCAAGATTGGTTGAATTGTTGTTTCAGTAGATGTAGTATTATCATGGTGCCGCAGGGAAAAGGTTAGGAAATCTCCAACTAAAAAAGGATTCCCATCCTTGCTGTCTGGATAGGAGCTAATTCAGTTGCTCACACTCTCACATGTCAATTCATTTTGTAAAAGCCTCTTCCAAGATCGATATTTGCTAATATATTTCCATGACCCCGTAGCCACAAAAATGAATTTCCTTTTTTTTTTTTTCTCCATAATTGGGTAAGCTACAATCGATATTTGCTAATATATAGCCAATGATCTCATGTGTACTTTCAAAACACACATAGCTAGTTATGTTTTTTTGTATGTTTTTTTGGTAATTCGTCTGCACCACGATCCTTCATTATAAAATGTATCTACTCTCTCTGACATATGAAAATCAAAAACTGTTTCGATCGGTTGTGCAGGTCGGGTTTTGGTTGACGTGAATCACCTCCTTAAGTGAAACACCCTGTCTGATATGTTTGTTCATCACCAGTTCATAAACTGGAGTACTCTATTGCAATGTTTTCTTCACAAATCTGCATTATCTTAGTTTTGTAATGAGAATGTAAGAACTCTTCTTCGTTAATGCCTCCCAATTCCAATTTGTGTAAGAAATGGTATAAGACTCCATGGTTTATATGTTTTTGTTAATACTAAGATAAAGGACGGGGAGAAATATGTATGTGAAGTAATGTTGTATCTTTCAAGGGTGTACTTCTACTACAGTTATAGTGGCCACTTTCTCAACACCATCTTTCTGCATTAAGCTTAGGTTAATTGGTGTTGTACTGTAGTGTAAATGATCGATTTAAAGTATGAACTTTATTTAGTTTGATTGTACCTGTTGGAGTTCCAACATTTCTGATTAGTAATGAACCGCCTCCTCCTAGGAAACAACAAACAAAGTGTAACCGTTGTCATCTTTAACTTCCATCTCCAATCTGTATCTATTTAACTAAAATGTAAATATATATGTTGGACGTCAATGTATAGGTATTTATATGTACTTATACCTTGGGACGGATCGATCGACTTCGGTGAAGTTAAAGAAGAGTTTGATAGGTAGCAAAATCTTTAATTAAATTTAGATTTATGATCTAACCTGTTTCTGAATTGTTGTACTTCTGCTATTTCAAAATTGATGTGAAATCGAGTTGCATTTTTTGAGCCCACAGAGTAAGAACAACATAATTTTCTCAAACATACTGATGTCGCAATTATAATTGTCGTTGTTTCAGGATCACCTGCAATTTCTTCATTGATTTGTTGGAAGCATTACTAAACAGAGAGACCTACAAAGACATTCCCCTGCGGAAATCAATGAGTACTAACAATTATATTCGTATTACTTAAAATGTTACCTTGTGTTTTCTATCGTAAGTTCGGTCAGAGTAGTCTCGTGCCCATTTTTTCAAAAAATTATTTCTTTTTACCCAGTATTGTTAGTCTGCCAACATCTGCCAAGTTTTGTCAAGGATAAGAACAAAGAATTTGTTTAAATAACGACCATATATATTGTATGAGACAAATAATGGTAGATGTCAGCTATCAGATGCTTGTTGTTTCTTTGTCGATGCTCATCAGATAGTAATCTCCAATATGGACTCCAAAGTTCCGCCGGGTTTGTTATTTCCCAAAACAGTAAGAGTGTTATGAATTTTTCACGTAATGACTTGCTGGATGCCAAAGTACCTGCCTCTTTCATCTCTTCTTGTTCGATTCTTCGTATTTCCTATATTTTTATGTAATTCTATTGATCCAAAAAAAAAAATATATATATATATATAGAAAAATACAGATGTTATTAGTTAGTTCAAAGGTTCGTCATTTTCTTGCAAGAATCAAATAAATTAGTTTCTAACTCATCATTTAACACTAAGAAGCATCACCTTTGCATAAGCAGAATGAAATTAAGCAGCAAAATTGGAACATCCATTCACAACTTGATGCCAAAAAATAATGTTACTTTGGATATTGGAAAACCTGAGGGGTTTAAAGTAAGAAATGAAACGCTTATACTACAAAGTGCTCTCCTAGAATCTCTCGTTCTCTGAACCATCCCTGCACCAAAATTTAGCGTCTTTTATATACATATGAAGAAACATGTCGTTTGAGAAGACTCTTATATACAAAGAGATTTGTTCTAATCGTTAATAGCTTTGTTGGGTGACATGTCATCAATATGTAAATAGTTTGTGATTTGGCATAACGGATGCAACTGTTGAACTTAGCCGAAAGTCTTTTGGTAGTTCTGGTGGTTGGTGTGTGCATTTAAATTTGAGGTTGTGACTGTATTTTGATGGGTTGCGACGGTTCATTGATTTAGTAAGAAGGAATTCTGAGAGAGATGTGATTTGTCGTTGTCTCACCGGTAAGCAGTATGGGGCGTTTCAATTGGAGTCTTCCAAGCAAATGTCGGTCCAACCACATAACGGGCTCATCTAGGTGCAACCAAATACGTATAGGCTCTTTACGTGGGAACTATCCCTATCTCCTAGTGATTTTGTTTTTTCAGATATGAATCGGGTATTGCAGCACCGTATATACCCTCAAAATATTATAACGATTGTGAACGGATGCATAATTCTAGTAACCCAATTTTGTATGCTCCTGTATTTGTGAAAGGATGTGTCTTTTCAAAAAAAAAAAAAAAAATTGGATAGTGACCCTTGATATTGCCAATTGGATTGTGTAGTTTAGTAGTGACTGTTGGTGTGCAGACCAATAAGAGGCCGGTGACATGGAAAGTTATGGTTGATGTGGCTTCACCAGATCCAAGATTAAATATGGGGACGACATGTGGCGATTTTGGGGTCTCTTATTATAAAGAAAGATTCTTGTAAGATTCTTCAGAAAAATAAATAAAACTTTTATAATTAATCGTGAAATTGGATTGGATCATTGTGTAATCTTGTAGGGGTAGTTGTAGGAAATCCTGCAACTACACTCCATTTAGTTTCAAAACCCATCGGTGGTAGCACGACGTCGTCATCCACAAACTCTTATCGTGATCAAAAGCCTCTTTAGAGTTAATTTTACATATTATACCACACCACTCTTGATTCATTCACTATGTACTGAATTTGTATCTAGCTTAATCAAAATCAACAACAGCAAACGAACAAAAATCAGTTAAGAATTTTTGCTTATTACCATCTATCTGTGTTTACATATTCCTCTATTTGGAATAAGGTTATTTCTAGTCACAGCCAATATGGTAAATAATAGGTACAATGAGGGTATGAGATAAAAAGAAAAGAAAAATACCCTACACAATAATTTGATATGCCTATTTGCAATTCCTTAGGATCAATAGCTACAAGAAATTGCGAGAATGATGAAACGGGCAGATTACTCCCTTCTAAGACATTATATTCTTATTGAAAAGACAAATCTCGGTGGCGAGAATTTTAATTTTAAAATCATTTTTTAAATATCAGTTTCCTATGTGAAATAAGATACATGTAATTTTTATTATTTTCATCTTTGATGTATTTGGTAATCATGTAATGAATTTTATAATATTAATGAAATCAAGATGTTTTCTTCAAGAGAAAAGAAAATACGCCTATTTTCATCCATGAAATTTTGGACCGTGGAAACAATTTAGGATCAGTGAAACAAATTCTAGCAGCATGGAGATTTTGTATCTTGAGGCTTAAACCTAGTTTATGGGTTGTTACTTGATAAATTATCGTCTTGGAAATTATAAAGAACCCGCAATTGGGGGATATGGAAACTAATTGGGGGATATAGCTACATGATAAAATAGGGACCTAAATATCAAAGCTGGGTCACCCCTTATGTAATTATTTTTTTAATTCCTAATCTAGCCCTCACTAATCAGGTTTAGTGGTTAATAATAATTAGTAAAAATCTTAAGTATTTTGGGGATAAATTAGTGTGTATTTTTATTAGAATTTGTGTGAGTGAGGTGAGAGTGGGAAAAATATTTGAGAGGGCATTTTTTTTTGTGAAAATGGAGGATGATTGTGAAGAATGAATTGTTGCTAAGAGGTTGAAATTTTGATTTTTTTTTTTTTTTGAATCCACCATTGTTGCAGTTGAAAAAGCTTGGTGCTGGCATGGTATTAAACCAAAAAACCATGCCGTCATTTACTGGAAATTTTCATAAATTGTTTGCCACTATCCGGGGGGTTCGGGGGGCTCGTAACAAAATTTTCTGGTTTTGATCTTCAAAACCTATTTTTTTGTTCTAATCAGTACACTTCCGACACAACTATCTAATTTTCGAGCATGCTTGACCTTTGCTTAGGCATAGTATGTTGCTTAAAATTATGTGCCGGCAGATGATGAAAAGTATCTAGAAAATTGATCTTTTTTTCACTTGACTACCGGCATGGATAGATTTATATCGAGCATGCCGGAACTCACTACCGGCTTGGTCTTCATCCTAAATAACCATGCCGGAACTCAGTACCGGCGTGGTCTTCATCCTAAATAACTATGTCGGTACTGAGGAACCCAGTATCGGCATGGTCTTCATCATAAATAATTATGCCGGCACTCAGTAACGGCATGGTCTTCATCACTACCTGTGTGGTCTTCATCCCTACCGAATGTAAAAAAAAAAAAATCAAAGTGAGGACCCGACAGAGAAGGAAAATGGAATTTAAAAAAATACTTAGATAAGGGGTGACCCAGCTTTGCTATTTGGATCCCTATTTTGTCTTGTAGCTATATCCCCCAATTAGTTTTCATATCCCCCAATTAATTTTTCTTTAAAAGGGAGTAGGGTATTTTTATGTTTGATTTAGCTTTTATTGTTGTAAAGGGTAGTTTCGTATTTTTGCCTCCAAAAACACCCATTAGCAGAAACTATTGGTTGGGGAAAATAATTCATATCCCCCAATTAATTTTGATATCCCCCAATTGTGGGTTTAGTAAATTCTTAATCAATTTATTGATTGAATTTTTCCAAAATGCTAATAATTTTGTTCGCTATAGATGCTAAGAAAACCATTGAAGAAAATTATTATCATGACTAAACAAGATATTAAACTACATAGAATCCCTTTAGAAAGTGATTACAACATACGAGCAAACATAGTAGGATTTTCCTTCTAATCCTAGGTGGATATTTATCTACTCATGATAATAAAATGAAATATAAAACACCCAAGAAAAATAATTTATTAACTTTATGCGTGCTGGTGCCCAGCTTGTTGCAAGGATACCCACCAACTTATTGTAATTGTCTGTTATTGTAATTGTATTTTATCAACTAGTTTCAAAGGCTCAGAAAAATAATATAAAAATGAAAGTGTTTGTTAAACTCTTATTCCTCCAATAAAGTACTAAAAAAAGTTAAGAAATCAATAACCAAGGTCCGCGAGTCCAACCTCCAAAACCGGGGTGCACGTTCCTCCCCTCCCTATTGGAGGAAATTAATAGGTTAAAACCAGTTTTGGTTTTCAATAATAATATTTATTTTTTTAAAACACAAGTTCCCATATATTTTCTTATCTCTCTTATTTTATTCCTTGAGTTCATCTTCCTTGTATTTGGTTGAGTTCATCTGCTCGTTATGTTTAAAATCAGAATATACATCTTTCTTCTTCAACCTAATGCTTATATTTGCATCGATGTTCAAATTTTCGAAATACAGAGAGCTACCATTGAACTCTTTTATGTTCAAACATATATGTAGAGAACCTGAGCTGATATGATTTTTTTCCAAATTTGGATCTTGGACGAAGAAATACTAGGGAAGAATTTTTGGGGGATAATGAAAAGAATAAAAATTTCATATCAAGGTGTATGTGAATTTCGTATTCAGTGATTTTTCCATTGGGTATGAAATTTAAACAAGTTGAAACATGAATGTTACTAGTTATAATCCATGATTGTGATTGAGTTTGAATTTACGCTGGGATTAAGAAACTCATCAGAGTTGGTTGTTTAAATTAGGAATTTCGAAGTACAAAAACTTTAATGATATATTCTGCTTTGTGGCATTTTTTTTGTGCAAAAAATTAATTGAAGTTGATGATTAACATTAAGGACGATCAGCAGGAAAAAAATGGTGAGGAAATACGAGTGGGAGTTCTACGGAGAGAGGAGAGGAGATAGAATTCAGCCTAAATTTTTGGAATGAAAATTAGTTTTATTACTATAAAAATAATTAATATAAAACAGTGGTTTTCAACCAACAATTTCCTCCTATAGGAAGGGGAGGATCGTGCACCCCGGTTTTGGAGGGGTGCACAAAGTTGAACTTAATATCCGCAATCATAATACCTTATAGGAATATCAGTGAGAACTATTGCTAGGTTCATCGTCAGGTTAACCAGGCTTTGCACCTTTTGCCCTACCACATTACGTTTCAACCGCATGGCCAACCTGTGTAGGAACCAGTTGGAGAAAGGTGTCCAAGGTGGTTAATATGGGACGATGAACCTTTCTATCTGTAGTGTAGCTGTCAATTTCCTCAAACATCTTTAACTCTTAGAAATTTGAAATTTGTGTTGTTCGCTCTGAAAATCTTAAAATGCAATATCCGCGAAATTATTGATTAAATAAAATTTTGAATTGGTCGTGAAGTTTCTTGGTCACGGCATTTCTTTAGTGCCTTGGATTATAGTGCACGCCAAAATTGAATCAAAAGAGAAAAATGAGAACCACTAAATGTGTGAGAAGTTCGTGACATTATAGTGCTTAAGCAACAACGAAAATATTATGAACTATATTGCTCTGAATTCGTGGAATTTGAAACGACGGCTTATATTTTTTCACTTCCTTTTCATTCGTACTCGATGAAATATTTCATGCTTGAACATATTCATTATGTCTTCACTCCCTTCTGGACTATTCCAAATCCTTGATCAGAACCTTTGTTAAAAACAGCCATCACAACATTATAATATGATGATCATTTTGATAAATCAGAATTTTGTTTAACTATTTTTTGATTGGGTAGACAATACTCAGATTGTTCTCTAATATTCGTAATTTATCCCAATTTACATCGCCGCAGCCACACCGCCAGATTAATCTTCTATTTCTTTACTAGCGTGAGTTAAAAAGTCCATTAATTTTTATTTTCTTTTAATATTTGGGGGTAATTTGGCGGGTCAAATGGACGGCTATGGTAGCGTCCTAAACATTGAGATCATAAATGGGGTAAAGTGGGCCAGTGCACATGTGAGTGGCGGGATTTCTCCGGATTAAAGTATCCGTCAATCTATCATCTCTGCTTTATAAATGGCTGTGGACAAACCACGGTCAACCCAGAATCACACTTGGATTTTATTAGTCCCTTCTAAGTTGCAGCAAGTCCGTAGAACTGTAGCTAGACTGCTAGAGTACTAGACCCATGTGAAAATGAACAGGGAGATTAGGCACTAGGTATACAAAAGAAGCGCTACAGAAGTGTCTTGCACACAACGACTATCTATTCTTCTCAAAGTCCAAATTCTCATCTCATCTGTCAATGTTTCAGTTTGTATCTTCATCAACTTCAAACTCTTTTGATTCAACAACTAGTAAGAGTAATTATAGTTTCCTATCAACCAACAAAGCATCATTGTAGTTAGTTCTCCGACAGATCTAGAGGAAGAAGATCATAAACATCATCATCATCATCATGGTTATCTGAGTTCTCATCAGAATAAAAGACACCAAATCAAATATTTGACCCTTTAATAGAACAATGATATTTCCTCCCAAAAAAAATATTGAAATCCAAGAAAATGAATTTCTTAGCTCTCTCCCTCGATAGACTCCATCGTCTACCTCGACCGGTGGTGTTGTTTATTTTTATTCTTTTTCATATTACATGGGTTTGTTTCATCCTGTAATTTTAGTGGTTCAGCCTCTCCGATGCATTAGTGGTTCTCTTCTTGTATACTTTCCTTTTAAAAAACTGAGCAAAAAAAATACTTTCCTTTTAAAAAAACAAACTATGTGTGTTTAATTAGTACTTTTGAAGCCTCATTCTTATCACTTGGGTGGATTTAGATCCAGTATTTTGTATGTAAATTATATTCGGGTACGTTGGTATAGTGCTTGTTTGAGTATTGTTTATCAAACCAACAGAAGATTCCCATTATCATTCATGTAAGAAGTTTTACAATTGAATACCAACTAGATTTGAAGCTGTCTCCGGTGTTCAATTCCTAATTTTAGTGAACTACGTCTGAAAACAACAACATACTATACTTCAAGTTTCAACAACATACTAGACTAAAAATGCCGGCAAGTTGAGAGTTTGGATGCAGTAAAGAAATATGGGACTGCAATGCGATATTGATGACTACTGAGATAATTTTTCTCATTTTATATATTCCTTTACTTCTAATTGCAATATCTATCATTTCATTTTGCGGCGTAGAGAACATAGATGAACTAGTTTTGTAACTGTCCTTCAAGAATCCATACAATTTTGTCATCAAGTGTGATGGTTAAAGCGTTAAGCTCCAAGGCTAAACCTCTAAGTCGCCAATTGATGCAGTCTACTATTTTACCAGCAGCATGTCATGAATCATGAATGTCACTATAATTACTGATCTAAACAATATTGATAATACATTACTCATCCGAGTTATATGATTGTTACATAGTAGTCTCTTGTAGAATGACACAAGCATCTCATTCACATGCTGGATACCAACTGTTCTGCTTTTGGAACTTAATTTATATATGCCAGATTGCAGTTGTTAAATAATTCAAATTTGCTTTTGCTGTTTGGATCCTCTGACTTTCTTTAAATTTTTAGGTAGTTTTCTGTTTTTTTTTTTTTTGAAGACATAAGCAATTCCAAAAATAAGGTCTCTTGAATCCTCAAGGAAGACTAAGGTGCCATTATGCCATATGCGAACTGCAAGTAACTCACTTTAATGTCGTTCGGAGCAAGATGAAAACCACCAATCCAGCCGTTTGGAACTTATTAATCAGCATTTCGGAAACAATTATGAAAAGGGAGGAAGATATGAGATCTTCCTGCCTCAGAACCTCCCGGGAAGTAATTTGAGAATGAGCAAACCCATTAATAAGCACTGCACCGATATTGGAAATTGGTAATGCAACTTTGTATCCCGAAAATTGGTAATCAGTATGATGTCAGTAAGACATTCCACATTGTGGGAACTTCTCCTCCTGACGCTGCTGGTTCATTAGGGTAGTAGCCTGCCTAGTACTCTTGTAGGGGTATCAAAAAAACCTCAAACATAATAAAAAAGGCAAAGGCAATTTCCAGGAAACTTCCTTGCAGCAAGTACGTAGAACTGTAGCTAGAGTACTAGACCCATGTGAAAATGAACAGAGAGAGTAGGTAGTATTAAAGACGCACCACAGCAATGAAAGTCTCTTTTTACACAACAACTCTTTATAATCTTTCTCATCTATCAGTGTTTCAGTTTCTATGTTCTTCAAATCCAAACTCTTCTTCAACTACTTTTCTCATCATGATTAGTAACAGTTCTAGTTATAGGTAATAACAGCAAGTCAGCCAGCCTGTCCCAGTCAATGTATGCCAGCCTGTTTGTCAATGTATAGCTGGCATCCACCTCATATCTTGATGTACATGTGTCATCCTATCACTGGTTAAGTTGTGATCTTCTGACCAATCACTACACTTCATAAATAGTGTGTGTGTCTGTTTATTTCAAGTGTGTGAGAACCTTATCTTTTCTTTCTTCTGTAATAGCTTAGTTTTCTCCATTAATGGAAACTATGATTTCTTGATTCTACTATGGTATCAGACTGAGAAAGATAATCTTTCTCAGGTTTTTCGATCTTCATTTTCCGCTGCATTTTCATTTTGTGTATGATTCAAGATTTTCCCTCTTCCTCCTCTACTACAATGGAGAATCCAACATCTAATTCAATTACTAGGGTTTCTCTTCATCAACTTCATAGTTTTGTTTCTCTTAAACTGACTGAATCAAACTTTCTCATCTGGAAGAATCTTGTTCTTCCTGTTATTAGAAAATACAAACTAATGAAATTCTTGGATGGATCTCATTTCTGTCCACCTCAGTTTACCAACAATCGCAACGCACAAAATGAAATTGAAAATCCTCTCTATCTTGATTGGATTGATGAAGATGCTACAATCTTGATGTGGCTACATTCTACAATTTCGGACTCAGTTATTGCTTACTTTGCTGGATCTACAACATCTCATCAACTATGGCTCTGTATTGAAGAACGCTTTGCAAGATCATCTTCAACACATACTATTCAATTGCGAACAAAGCTGCTGGCTCTCAAACAAGGTGATAAATCCATTCCCTCTTTGATTACTGAGATTAAATCAATTTCCGATCAACTTGCCGCTGCTGGTGAAATTATTTCAGACAAAGAACTGGTTGTTGTTACTCTTTCTGCTCTTAATTCCGATTACATACCATTTGCAACATCTATGAGACATCGTTATCCACCAATTACTAGCTTGGAGCTTCATAACAATCTCCTTAGTGAAGAGTCTGTCATTAGTGATAGAAACAAATCTGTTCTTGCTGAATCTTCGAATAGAGCCTTCTTTACTGATTCTTCAAATCAAGCTTTTGCTGCTAATCATATGTCTAATTTTCGATCTTCTGGTCGTGGTTCTGGTGGTCATTCCTGTCTGTCAATGTATAGCTGGCATCCACCTCATATCTTGATGTACATGTGTCATCCTATCACTGGTTAAGTTGTGATCTTCTGACCAATCACTACACTTCATAAATAGTGTGTGTGTCTGTTTATTTTAAGTGTGTGAGAACCTTATCTTTTCTTTCTTCTGTAATAGCTTAGTTTTCTCCATTAATGGAAACTATGATTTCTTGATTCTACTAATAGGATCCTATCAACCAACAAAGCATCATCTAGTTAGTTCTCCAACAGATCTGGTGGAAGAAGATCATAAACATCATCATCATGATTATTTGAGTTCTCATCAGAATCAAAAACACCATATCAGAAAAACCCATGATCAAATATTGGATCCTTAAACTTAATAGCACAATGATAACTCAAAACAATAATCGAAATTTAAGAAGATGAAGCAGCACTTAATTTCTTAGCCCCGTCTATCTTACCAGTAGTGATGTTTATTTTCTTTTCCTATGAATTTTTGGGTTTTTTCCTTTCGTCCTCTTCTTTGATTTCATCTTGTAATTTTAGTGGTTCAGGCTTTCCGGTGGGAATGGGTTTTGATGAAGATGTTAATGTTTGTACGGGCTCAATCTTTACCGGTGTTTTCCTGCCTTGTTCTTTATTTATGATTGTTGTCCACCGCTTCCTTCTGCAAAATCGTATCAAACCAACATTACTTAATATCATTTACAGAGAAAATTCGTGTCAAAAACAAATCACAAAAGACAGTGAGAAAAAAACAAAAAGAAATTAGGAATCTGAATCACTTACTCCGCAGCAATAGCTGCAAATTTGTTCTTGGTAGAAATGGGTTTTGATGAAGATGTTAATGTTTCAACTGGGTCGATCCTGGTCACCGTACGCTCCCTGACCTGGCGGTGTTCTCTTGACGTCATCTTCTTTTACAGTACCAGCATCATCATCTGGTTGTGGTGGTCGGAGACCTGATTGTGCAGAAACACGAATGATACCTTAGAATTCCACCGCCAGCTCAACTTATTATAATTAGTAAGTTGAGCACATCGCTTGAGATGTGCTCAACTCTCCGGTGCATTGTGTGTTAACTCATATGATGATATGTGTGTAAAATAACACACGGTATCCTGTTTCTCAAGCAATTGTATTTTAGGAAATCAATCTTAGTTAGGAAACATAGTTGTTCAAGGAAGTTTGTGTATATAAACTTCTTGTATCTCGTTTGTAAAAGTTAAGTTAAAATACAATTCAATTCATGTTTCTACTGTCTTAAGTTTATAGTTCAGTTCATAGTTTTATCTTGGTATCATTAGGTTAGTCGATCCTATTCAGTCATGTCTACAGAATTATCAACCATCTCCTCTACAATCTCTTCTAGTGTCTCTTCTACCATCTCTGTTGTTGCTACCTCTACCATGTCTTCAGTGCAATCTTATATGATGTCTTCTTTTCAATTTTCTCAACCACATCACATGATCACTGTGAAGCTAGATGAAACAAATTACTCCTTATGGCGTGCTCAATTTCTCCCTTATCTTCAAGGACATGACTTGGATGGTCATGTTACTGGTGAAACTCCATGCCCTACACCGACTCTTGTTGCTGATCTACCAAACCCTGCCTGTCTTTCTTGGAGAAAACATGATAAACTCTTAGTTAGCTGGCTATTTTCTTCCCTTACCCCAGCTGTTTTTCGTCATGTACATCGATTGACGACTTCTAAAGATATCTGGTCATCTCTGGAATCTCTTTATGGCTCCAAGTCTGATGCTCAAGTTCATCACCTTCACTGTGATCTACGAGCATTACGAAAAGGCTCTCAAAATATGCGTCAGTACATAGATCGTGCTCGGGATCTTGTGGATAGTCTAGCAGCAGCAAATAACATTGTCACAGACAAGGAGTTCCGCCACTATCTCTTTGCTGGCTTGGATAGTACCTATCATGCTATTATAACATCATTAACCACCACGATGAGTTCGCTGTCTGTAGAAGATTTTCTTACCTTCCTCTTGACGTTTGAACTTTGTATTGATCAACAGACAAAGTTCTCCAACTCTCAGCCAGTTGCTAATCTTGCTGCCCAGAATCGACCATCCTCATATCGCTTTTCTTCACCAACTGGATCTTCTGCAGCGTCCAACTCTCAGTTCTCTTCATCTCGTCCTACTGGTAACCAAAGAAATTAGAATCAACATGGGCTTGTTTCGTCTCAGCCTGTTCGGTTTAATAATCAACATGGTTCTGCTCCGCTTGACAATCAAGGTGGGCCTATGAACTCTGATTCTTCATCTGTTCGCTGTCAACTTTGTGGGCGTCAAAATCATGAGGCAAAGGACTGCTGGAACTGTTGTGACAAGAATTTTCGACCACCTAGGCGTCAACCACCATCCTCTGCACCTCGGGCTTATGCTGCTGTTTATAGGTAAAAATCGTTTCTGCTGATTTCGGTAATTTCGGTAGGTGAGCGAGAAACTGGTTCAAACCCTAAACAAATGTGCTGCACGTGAGCACTTTATAGATTCGAGAGATCAATCTGTACAAGTACGGCCTAAACCAAGAAATGGCCGTTCCAGACTTGCTTCGGTCACAAAGTGGAGGTGAAGGGTTGATTTGTGGAGGGAAGCAAAGAAAGGTGTTGAGGAGAGTAGTATCTCGACTTGTATCGAAAGTGAAAGCTTAGGAAGCTTGCAAGAGATGAAAGCTTTTTGGGAGAGCTTGCAAAGTTGCCTTTACGAGAGTGTAGTATTTTCTCTGACCGAGACTTGTTGTCTGGTGGAAATAGGTAAGACCTATTTATAAAAGTCGAGATTGAAACGTACCCTGGCCTCATGAAGGAAGAGAGTAAAGGGTGAAATAATGGGAGGAGGTGGTAACCGCATGGTGTTAATGGGTGAAAACGTTTTCACCATTATTTCCTCTTTAATTTGACCGCTTTATTCCTATTCACGCTTTCTTAATGTGAGCGTAGTGTACGCCGCATCTTTGTGACCGCCAAACCAAAACCCTAAAAAGCATCCCCAGTTTGTGTTGATGTCTCGAGTGTTGGTTGCATCTTGGGTGCAAGTGGTGCTGCTAGGGACGCATGTGGCATGTGCCAATGGCATGTGCGGAATGCCTTCGTTGCGAGTTGCACCTCGGCGTAAGTGGTAATGCCGAGGCTGCTAGTGGCGTGTGTGGCATGTGCCAACGGCATGTGCGGAATGCATTGGTGGTAGGTTGCATGGTTTGCAAGTTAGGCTACCAGCGTGTGTGTTTGGCATGTGCCAATGGCATGTGCGGAATGCCTTGGTGGTAGGTTGCACGGTTTGCAAGTTAGGCTACCAGCGTGTGTGTTTGGCATGTGCCAATGGCATGTGCGGAATGCCTTGGTGGTAGGTTGCACGGTTTGCAAGTTAGGCTACCAGCGAGCATCTTGTCATGTGCCAATGGCACGTACGGCCATGTTGACCTAGTTGCAAGTCTTGCGAGCCTAGGGCGCTATATTCGGCGTGGGCCAATGGCATAGCGGCTTGGAAACATGGCTTGCGATACGTGTTGGCATGTGCCAATGGCACGTACGGCCATGTTGACCTAGTTGCAAGTCTTGCAAGCCTAGGGCGCTATATTTGGCGTGGGCCAAAGACATAGCGGCTTGGAAATATGGCTTGCGATACGTGTTGGCATGTGCCAATGGCACGTACGGCCATGTTGAACTATTTGTAAGTCTTGCAAGCCTAGGGCGCTATATTTGGCGTGGGCCAAAGGCATAGCGGCTTGGAAATATGGCTTGTGGTATGTGTTGGCATGTGCCAATGGCACGTACGTCCATGTTGACCTAGTTGCAAGTCTCGCAAGCCTAGGGCGCTATATTTGGCGTGGGCCAAAGACATAGCGGCTTGGAAATATGGCTTGCGATACGTGTTGGCATGTGCCAATGGCACGTACGGCCATGTTGAACTAGTTGTAAGTCTTGCAAGCCTAGGGCGCTATATTTGGCGTGGGCCAAAGGCATAGCGGCTTGGAAATATGGCTTGCGATACGTGTTGGCATGTGCCAATGGCACGTATGGCCATGTTGACCTATTTGCAAGTCTTGCAAGCCTAGGGCGCTATATTTGGCGTGGTCCAAAGGCATAGCGGCTTGGAAATATGGCTTACAATACGTTTTGGCATGTGCCAATGGCACGTACGGCCATGTTGACCTAGTTGCAAGTCTTGCAAGCCTAGGGCGCTATATTTGGCGTGGGCCAAAGACATAGCGGCTTGGAAATCTGGCTTGTGGTACGTGTTGGCATGTGCCAATGGCACGTACGGCCATGTTGACCTAGTTGCAAGTCTCGCAAGCCTAGGGCGCTATATTTGGCGTGGGCCAAAGACATAGCGGCTTGGAAATATGGCTTGCGATACGTGTTGGCATGTGCCAATGGTACGTACGGCCATGTTGACCTAGTTGCAAGTCTTGCAAGCCTAGGGCGCTATATTTGGCGTGGGCCAAAGGCATAGCGGCTTGGAAATATGGCTTGCGATACGTGTTGGCATGTGCCAATGGCACGTACGGCCATGTTTACCTAGTTGCAATCTTGCAAGCCTAGGGCGCTATATTTGGCGTGGGCCAAAGGCATAGCGGCTTGGAAATATGGCTTGCGATACGTGTTGGCATGTGCCAATGGCACGTACGGCCATGTTGACCTAGTAGCAAGTCTTGCAAGCCTAGGGCGCTATATTTGGCGTGGGCCAAAGGCATAGAGGCTTGGAAATATGGCTTGTGGTACGTGTTGGCATGTGCCAATGGCACGTACGGCCATGTTGACCTAGTTGCAAGTCTTGCAATCCTAGGGCGCTATATTTGGCGTGGGCCAAAGGCATAGCGGCTTGGAAATATGGCTTGTGGTACGTGTTGGCATGTGCCAATGGCACGTACGGCCATGTTGACCTAGTTGCAAGTATTGCAAGCCTAGGGCCCAATATTTGGCGTGGGCCAAAGACATAGCGGCTTGGAAATATGGCTTGCGGTACGTGTTGGCATGTGCCAATGGAACGTATGGCCATGTTGACCTAGTTGCAAGTCTTGCAAGCCTAGGGCGCTATATTTGGCGTGGGCCAAAGACATAGCGGCTTTGAAATATGGCTTGTGGTACGTGTTGGCATGTGCCAATGGCACGTACGGCCATGTTGACCTAGTTGCAAGTCTTGCAAGCCTAGGGCGCTATATTTGGCGTGGGCCAAAGACATAGCGGCTTGAAAATATGGCTTGCGATACGTGTTGGCATGTGCCAATGGCACGTACGGCCATGTTGACCTAGTTGCAAGTCTTGCAAGCCTAGGGCGCTATATTTGGCGTGGTCCAAAGGCATAAAGGCTTGGAAATTTGGCATTGTTGCCATGGTGCGCAGGGTGCGGCTTGGTTTGGCCTTGTGGCCATGGTGCGCAGTATGCGGCTTGGTTTGGCATTGTTGCCATGGTACGCAGTATGCGTCTTGGTTTTGGCATTGTTGCCATGGTGCGCAGGTTGCGGCTTGGTTTGGCATTGTTGCCATGGTGCGCAGGGTGCGGCTTGGTTTGGAATTAGGGTTCTGTGTTGAAAACCCTAATCTGGTATTTTGAAAAAATACCCCTATTAATTATTTACACCTGAGTTAAATGCTCTTAATTAATGTGTTGCGGGTAACACTAGGTCATGGGGATTTACGATTTTACCCCTTGTTTAAAGACCACCATCAACATTAAGTCCCCTGCTTAGCTCGGAACAGGGGGCTTTGTTGCGGGGTAAGCATAAGATGGTGACAAACTATTAACAAAGAAAACCGTAAAGAAAATTGAAGGAGGCTTGTCGACCTTTTATAAATAGGATTTGGAATCCTTGCCTCTGGTAGTTTTGCACAAATCGGGAGGTCAGCACAATTGGTGGGCCCGTGCGGCTTAGGCGACGTTGGGAAGTTGGCGTGAGTTGGGAAACTGAGTGTGCTAGCTGGTGAGACCGGCGCAAAGTGTGGGAGTCTTGCGTGCTTGCAGGCGTGAATTGTGCGGCCATTTGGAGGTCGGCGCAATTGGTGGGGCCGGTGCAACTTGGAAGCCGTGCTTGCAGGCATGACTTATGTAAATAAGGAGGGAGTAGGCATTTCTTCGGATACCAAAGTTTCCTTATTTTGCTTTCCTTCACGTGCGGCTTCACTTAGAGCATTGTTCATGCTAAAATCTGAAAGCGTTATGTCCCTCATTGCTTCCTTTCCCTTTTAAAATCCCGTATTTATACCAAATGCAACCGCATCATATTCCTTGTTTGAGAAAAGATTCTTCTTGTTGGATTTCTCTCTTTGTCATGTCACATGATTCGGAGTCATCTTCTAACCAGTCGGGTTCTCCCATGAGGGCGCGAGGTCGATTCTTGCATGAGCATCCCAACAAATGTTATTCGGGTTAAGAAAATCATACATTATGTTTTCTTCTTCTTTAAACGGATGACACACACTTTAACGCTTGTTGTGTAAATGGGGAAATTTCCTTTTTTTGTGCAGAGATATCCTGTTGGAGCATGCGTCACTGTTATCGACGAGGATGACCTAGTTGTTCCTCTTCCTTCAAGTCCGACCTTGTTGACTCTTTGTAGATTTGGAGAATGCTTTGATTTAGGGCTCTCTTGTCATGAATACCCTTATGCGGGTTTATCGTTTGGGACTCGTATGAGGTGTCTCTCCTCCAATTATCGGAATGTTGGTGGTTTCTTGGTGCGGAAAGAATTCGTAGCCCTTTATACGAGGATATGGAAGACGTGCGGCCATATTGCTACTGGGAGCGTGGTGAAGTCTTTGTGCGTCCGCTTTGGTTTCCGTAGTGAACTGTCTTTTGCCAATGATTGTTGAGATGGAGAATGTGTCCATTCATGCTGTTGTGGAGTCAGCCATTCAAAAGTGGGAGAACATGGTGTCTACCTGCGAATATTTGGAGTTTAACGTTAGCTGGTTGCGGCACCGCCTCAATATTGTGAAGGTCGATTGAGTTTGGTATTCTTCTTTGGTGTGATTCTCCCACAAAGCCATCTTTGGAAGAAGAGGAAATTTTGGCCTGGAGTCTCGGAAGATTGAAGAGTTAACTCGAGATTTGAAGAGTAGACCTTTGAAAGATATCATGGCCGATTGAAGATGATATTTTGTAGGGATTATAATTTACTAGATGGGCTTTTCGATTTGCATTATGAGATTCGAAGGCTCCCCTTTCTCTCTTTTTTTTTTTTTTTTGAAGAAAATAAAGAGATTCTGTTAATCCATTGGCTTTGTATTGAAATTAGATAACGGTAAGAAAGAAAGTAAAAGCGGAGAAAATGCCTGGACGTTCAAACTTTTGATGTAGCATGTTGCGGGGAATGATTAGGCGTAGTACGCCTTAAGCCATTTTCCGTTGATAAGCTCCTCTAGCTTTCCCACATCTTCTTTGATGACCTTGTAGTAACCATTGTTATATGCTTTAGTGATTATGTACGGCCCTTCCCATTTGGGAGAAAACTTGATCTTGATGCGTCTTCTTTGGATGTGTTTGGCGGTTTTTAGCACCATATCTCCTTCCTTGAAAACCCTGGGTTTTACATGGCTGTTGTACGCCCTGGAAATCCTGTTCCTGTATATTTGTGCATGTTCCTCTGCCCAGGATCTTTTGGAGTCTAGAGTATCCAGTTCCGCAATTCTGGCATTGAGTGATTCGGCTTCGTTCCACCTGGTGCTGGTCATGTGGCAAATTCTGACGGACGGGATCTTGATTTACGCCCTGGAGGATCGCGTCTGTCTGTAGAAGAGGGAGTAAGGAGACACACCGGTGGAGCTTCTAGGAGATGTTACGACGCCCAGAGAGCCATTGGCAATTGCTCATGCCCGGTTCTGGGATTGTCATGTACTATTCGGTGAGGATTCGGATCAGCGTCTTGTTGGTACTTTCGGCTTGCCCATTTCCCTGAGGATAATAGATGGTAGAGAAGACTTGTTTGATTCCGTACCTCTCAAGTAGTTCTTGTACTTGCTTGTTAGCGAAAGGTGTGCCGTTTTCGGTGATGACGTGTTTAGGTATGCCAGAATGGCAGATGATGTGCTCCTTGATGAATGCCGCGATTGTGGCTCCAGTGGTTCCTTTCAGCGGGACAGCCTCAAACCACTTTTTAAAGTACTCGGTCGCGGTTATTATGTACTCATGCTGTTTTGAGGATGGGGGGTTGATCTTCCCGATGATATCGAGTCCCCATCTATAAAAGGGCCACGGGCTGCTTATTGCGTGCAAGGGTGTTGGAGGCGCGTGGATGAGGTTTCCATGAATCTGGCATTCTCGGCATTTCTGAACGAAGGTAGCCGCGTCGTCTTCCATGGTCGGCCAGTAGTACCTCTCGTGTATCTGCAGGGAATAATTTCTGTTTTCCTTGGTGTTCGCCTTCGTGCATTTCTCTTAACATAAGCTTTGGGACCTCTGTGCCGTTCAAACACCTTAGTAGACCTCCCAGAAACTCTTGCGATATAAAACCCCATCATGGAACACGAATCTTTTGGACTTGTCTTAGTTTGGACGCATCCTCTTTGTTAGTAGGAAGAATGCCATCGCGAAGGAAAGTGATGTACGACTCCCGCCCAGTCCCAGGTATGGCTGATGTTGAGGATTTCCGCCCGACACGGGGCGCTGGCAATTTGGACACGCTTTTGGAGCAATCGGGATTGGGTTTCCATCTCCCGACCGAGTAGTATCTGGTCGTTGTAAACGACGGTAGAGGGTTACCACCGATGTTATTCCACGGACTTCGGCATGAACATGTTCAAGCCGCTGTTGTGCTTCCTCTTTCCCGAGACACCTTGACAGAGCCGTCCGGATTTCGGCGATCTGAGAACACCTTGAAGCATAAAAAATTCCGCAAAATCTTGAGGTCGACCTTCCCTTGAAAAAGTGAGTTTTTGAGTTCTTGAATGATAGGAGTTCTCCGGTCGTCATCTTCGGCTTTCTCGGGTTGTGAAAGCCACGTTGAAGCTATCGTTCGCCGTTTCTTGTCGGGGTTTCCTCGGTTCCTTCGAACTGCAGCTTTGAGGCTAGTGTAGCTAAGCAGTCGGCATGCTTATTGCTTCTACGGCCGACATGTGTGATGGTTGCTTCGGCGAAATAATTGAGTAGTTTTTGTGCTTGACCTCGTATGGTGCCGGGCGTTAGTTCCTTCAATGCATAGATCCCGTTTACCTGGTTGATGAGTAATTTGGAATCTCCTCTTATCTTCAAACGCGTGGCCCCGACTTGTTTAGCTAATGATAGTCCGATGAGGAAAGCCGTATTCAGTGAGTTATTGGTGCATGGAAAGTCTAGCTTGAAAGAGTGCGAGAAGACTTCTCCGGCGGGAGATACTAGTACAACACCCGCTCCTCCGGTATTAGTCTTTGGGGGTGGAAGAGCCGTCGAAGAACAGAGCCACGTTTCCTCTTTGACTAAAAAGATATCTGGAAGATCTCCCGGAGATCTTCTCGTAGTCTGCGGTGTCTTCTCCCGGAATGCTTTTGCTAATAGGTCCGAACAGCTTGTCCCTTTATGGCCCTTGGGGAAACGCACGTTATGTCGAACTCGATGATTCAGGAGCCATTTAGCCGGCCTCCCTATCGGGCGAGGTTTCGAGAGGAGGAACTTTCTTGGGTCGATTTGGATACTAGCACCACTTTATTGGAGAGGAGGTAGTGCCTGAACTTCTGGATGGAATAAACCAGTGCTAAACACGCCTTTTACGCTTTGGGGTATCTGAGTTCAGCGTCTCTCAACGTTCGACTGAAATAGTATATGGGGTATTCCATTCCTTTGTCGTCCTCTTGTGCGAGGAGAGCTCCAACGGCAGTATCGCTAAAGGCTGTGTAGAGACATAGTGGTTTCCCTCGCATAGGAGGCTTCATGACGGCTGGAGAGGATAGTATTTGCTGGATCTTCTGATACGCTTTTTGCTGAGGCGTAGTCCATGCGAAATTTGCTCCTTTCTTTAGCAGAGGAGTAAATGTAGTGGTGAGTTGTGCCAACCCTGGTATGAAGCGACGAATGTAGTTTACCTTGCCCATGAAACTCTGGAGCTCCTTTACGGTTCGTGGTGGCGGCATCGTGAGGATAGCTTGCGTTTTGACTGGATCAACTTTTATTCCTGCGGCCGTCACTTGGAATCCCAAGAATTTCCCCGAAGAGACACCAAAGGCGCATTTCAAAGGATTCATCTTCAACTTGTATTCGCGGCATCTTTCAAACACTTGTCGCAGCGTTTCTGGATGATCCGCTCGAGTCTTTGATTTAACCACAACGTCATCTACGTAATCTTCGACTTGCTTGTGCATCATATCGTGAAAAATGGTAGTCATGGCGCGTTGGTAAGTAGCGCCCGGCGTTCTTGACCAAAGGCATTAAGGTGTAATAGAATTTCCCGAGAGGGGTTCGGGCGCTCTTACTCGCGTCATTCTCATACATCTTTATCTGGTTGTAGCCGCTATATCCATCCATGAAAGAGAACATACCATGTCCACTGGTAGCGTCTACCAGCATGTCAATGTTAGGTAGCGGAAAATCGTCTTTGGGGCAGCACTTGTTCAAATCTCTGAAATCGACACAACATCTGATCTGACCATTCTTCTTTTTAACGGGAACGATATTGGCCAACCAAGTAGGATGATGAATAGGCTTGATGAATCCAGCGGCTAGTAATTTTTGGACCTCCACCTTGATTTGTTCTTCTACGTCGTGTCTGAATTGTCTTGGAGGCTGCAACGACCGGTTTGGACCCGGTATCACGTGCGGATGGTGGGTGACCAGTTTTTCCATCCAAGCCGAGGCATTTCTTCGTAAGTCCATGCGAAATACGTCCTGGTATTCTTTGAGTAGGTTGACTAACTTTGAGTGTTCCGCAGGATGTACGGTCGAACTGATCAGGATAGGTCGCAGAAATCCCTCATTCCCTATATTGACAGTCTCGAGTTCGTCGGTGGTTAAGTCGGTCCCATCTTGTAGCTTCTGAGGGGCATCTAGAACTTCCTCCTGGTCATTGTGAAGACATTCCTTCGGGCGGAGAGACCTGGTCATGGTCTCCCCTGCTAATTGCTAACAGCGGTGATAATGTGTGAGCTTTCCTTTTTTGCTCCGTCTTACGGTAAGGGTGCATTCTCGCTTGGTGCGGCGGGCACGGGTTACATCCGGTGGCGAAAGACCGGCGGGTCTTCCTTCTGAGGAGATGGTGGAGGGGTGGTCCCCTCTGCGGGGTATCTCCGGTTTGTCGCTATCCACCGAGCGACGTCCATTTTGGTAAGAAGACCGCAATCTGGGTCGCCACGCCTTTTGAACCCTCCTTCGGCCCATGTGCTTCTACACGAGATCGGCGCATAGGGGAAAGTGATGCGGGAATACGAACAACTTCTCCGTTCAATACCGTTTTTAGGCATTGGTGGTATGTTGAAGGCACGATTTTGAGGTTGTGCAGCCACGGCCTTCCCAGTATCATGTGATAGTCTGGTTCTTTTTTAATTATTTCAAACTTCACACTTGATTGGATTGGCCCTACTGCCAGGTCCAAGTTGATGTAGCCGTATGTGCTAGTTTGGTTTCCTTCGAAATCTGTCATCGTAGTGGGTTGTCGTATGATCTCGTTAGGTCGCACCCTGGCAGATTTGAGTGTCTTGAGAGTGATGACATTGGAAGATGCACCCGTGTCAATGAGTGCTCTTCAAAACTCCATGTTCTTGACGAGAGCTGTAACATGCAAGGCCCGGTTGTGACCGTCTTCTACCATCATGTCGTCATCGGTGAAAATAATATTGTTGACGGATCTTCCGGGGATCCTTGGAGTCCCCAGCGGGTGTAGGAATTAGTGATGCGTTTAGTGCTATTCGGTTGATAGCGAGAACGTCTTTGTTCGCCGGTCCTTGGAGAGATGCGGCAACTCACATAAGTTTTCTATCAAAATGGTCGCCTCCTGGTCCGCTGGCTTCCGGTCGGTGGACGAAACCGTTGATTTGAGCATGCTCATTCGGGATATTAGTCCCCTGCTCTTGATCCCCTGGGAGCATGGATACTTTGGCCCCGATGCTAGATTGATGAGGAAGTCGAGTATGCTGGTAATCGTGTCCTTCATTAGGTCCATGTTTACAGCGTGGATATCCCGAACACGTATCGGGTCAACCAGCCTTGGGACCTCTCCATTGGTGGTGTTGCTTCCGAAATTGAGGAGTTATCATGACCTTGGGCGGGATCAATGTTTGTGGAGATTGCACGATGGCCGACCATGCTTGCGTGAAATTTGCGGATGGGAGCTAGAACTTGATGTTGTAACAGAAGATCAAACCTCCCGCTGTGGTCGCCAATTGTTTATAGGTAAAAATCGTTTCTGCCGATTTCGGTAATTTCGGTAGGTGAGCGAGAAACTGGTTCAAACCCTAAACAAATGTGCTGCACGTGAGCACTTTATAGATTCGAGAGATCAATCATACAAGTCCGGCCTAAACCAAGAAATGGCCGTTGCGGACTTGCTTCGGTCACAAAGTGGAGGAGAAGGGTTGATTTGGGGAGGCAACCAAAGAAAGGTGTTGAGGAGAGTAGTATCTCGACTTGTATCAGAAAGTGAAAGCTTAGGAAGCTTGCAAGAGATGAAATATGGCTTGTGGGCCAAAGACATAGCGGCGTGGGCCAAAGACATAGCGGCTTGGAAATATGGCTTGTGGTACGTGTTGGCATGTGCCAATGGCACGTACGGCCATGTTGACCTAGTTGCAAGTCTCGCAAGCCTAGGGCGCTATATTTGGCGTGGGCCAAAGACATAGCGGCTTGGAAATATGGCTTGCGATACGTGTTGGCATGTGCCAATGGCACGTACGGCCATGTTGACCTAGTTGCAAGTCTTGCAAGCCTAGGGCGCTATATTTGGCGTGGGCCAAAGGCATAGCGGCTTGGAAATATAGCTTGCGATACGTGTTGGCATGTGCCAATGGCACGTACGGCCATGTTGACCTAGTTGCAAGTCTTGCAAGCCTAGGGCGCTATATTTGGCGTGGGCCAAAGGCATAGCGGCTTGGAAATATGGCTTGTGATACGTGTTGGCATGTGCCAATGGCACGTACGGCCATGTTGACCTAGTTGCAAGTCTTGCAAGCCTAGGGCGCTATATTTGGCGTGGGCCAAAGACATAGCGGCTTGGAAATATGGCTTTTGGTACGTGTTGGCATGTGCCAATGGCACGTACGGCCATGTTGACCTAGTTGCAAGTCTTGCAAGCCTAGAGCGCTATATTTGGCGTGAGCCAAAGGCATGGTGGCTTGGAAATATGGCTTGTGGTACGTGTTGGCATGTGCCAATGGCACGTACGACCATGTTGACCTAGTTGCAAGTCTTGCAAGCCTAGGGCGCTATATTTGGCGTGGGCCAAAGACATAGCGGCTTGGAAATATGGCTTGCGATACGTGTTGGCATGTGCCAATGGCACGTACGGCCATGTTGACCTAGTTGCAAGTCTTGCAAGCCTAGGGCGCTATATTTGGCATGGGCCAAAGGCATAGCGGCTTGGAAATATGGCTTGTGGTACGTGTTGGCATGTGCCAATGGCACGTACGGCCATGTTGACCTAGTTGCAAGTCTTGCAAGCCTAGGGCGCTATATTTGGCGTGGGCCAAAGACATAGCGGCTTGAAAATATGGCTTGCGATACGTGTTGGCATGTGCCAATGGCACGTACGGCCATGTTGACCTAGTTGCAAGTCTTGCAAGCCTAGGGCGCTATATTTGGCGTGGGCCAAAGGCATAGCGGCTTGGAAATTTGGCATTGTTGCCATGGTGCGCAGGGTGCGGCTTGGTTTGGCCTTGTGGCCATGGTGCGCAGTATGCGGCTTGGTTTGGCATTGTTGCCTTGGTGCGCAGTATGTGGCTTGGTTTTGGCATTGTTGCCATGGTGCGCAGGTTGCGTCTTGGTTTGGCATTGTTGCCATGGTGCGCAGTATACGGCTTGGTTTGGCATTGTTGCCATGGTGCGTAGTATGCGGCTTGGTTTTGGCATTGTTGCCATGGTGCGCAGGGTGCGGCTTGGTTTGGAATTAGGGTTCTGTGTTGAAAAACCCTAATCTGGTATTTTGAAAAAATACCCCTATTAATTATTTACACCTGAGTTAAATGCTCTTAATTAATGTGTTGCGGGTAACACTAGGTCATGGAGATTTACGATTTTACCCCTTGTTTAAAGACCACCATCAACAGCTGCTTATGGACCTGGTCTTCTACCTTCACCTTCTTGGACGCCTGACAGTGGTGCTACAGATCACATCACCAATGATTTTTCTCGTCTTCAATTTCTTACTGAGTACACTGGTCCTGATAAAATTCAGATGGGTAATGGTTCTTCTATACCAATTTCTAATGTTGGTTCCTCTATTTTAGGGACTCCCAACCATAAGTTGTAGCGTCGTAATGTTCTCTTTGCACCCAAAATATCTCATAATCTCTTATTTGTTTCTCGTTTGACCATTGATAACAATGTCTTATTTGAATTTCATCCAAATTTTTGTGTTGTGAAGGATCGATGTACTGGGAAGGTTCTTCTTCGCGGCATTAGGAAGGGTGGTCTCTATCAACTTGATGTTTCATATCAAACTCCTCAGGCTTGCATAGGAGAACGTGCTAGTTTACAAGCCTGGCATGCTAGAATGGGTCATCCAATGATGCGCACAATTCGCAAAGTTATTTCTCAGTTTTCTCTTCCAGTTTCAAACCAAACTATTAGTTTTTGTTCTTTTTGTCATGAGCATAAGAGTTATAAATTACCTTATCAATCTAGTACAACAATTTATTTAAATCCATTAGATTTAATTCTCTCCGATGTATGGGGACCCTCTCATATTTTATCTAATGAAGGATATAAATATTATGTCATATTTATTGATGCGTATAGTCGTTTTACTTGGATGTTTCCTATGTCTCAAAAGTTTGATGTTTTCTCTATATTCTTTTTTTTCCAAAAACATTTTAAAAAACTTTTTAATCGAATGATAAAAATATTTCAATCTGATAATGCTGCTGAGTATCGCAAACTTACTCCACACCTCCAAGAACTTGGAATTTTTCATCGTTTTTCATGTCCACATACTTCTGAACAAAATGGTTTGTTGAACGTCGTCATCATCATATTCGTGAAACTGGTCTTACTATCCTCAATATGGCCTCTGTGCCGTCCTCATATTGGTATGATTCTTTTTACATAGCTTGTTATTTGATGAATCGTGTCCCTTCGACTTCCATTAATAATTCTTCTCCATATGAAGCTCTTTTTGGTATTCCGCCTGATTACACTTCTCTTCGTGTATTTGGTTGTCTATGCTATCCTCACTTGCGTCCGTATAGGTCGCATAAAATGGATGCTTTGTTTTCTACTTATGCTTTTATTGGCTTAGTCCATCCCATAAGGGTTATAAGTGTCTTCGTATTCCTACGGGTCGAATATACATCAGTCGACATGTTGTTTTTGATGAGACTACCTTTCCCTTTGCATCCGCTTCATCACCTTTGCCGGCGTCGACTTCTTCATAGGTAATTCCATCCGTGTTTGTTATTCATAATGCTGCGGCGTCATCAGTGTTTGTTGATCATGAGCCGTCAACACCTGTTGTTATTCCTTACCAGCCGACAACACTGAAGGACTCTCCGAAGTTTTAAACGATTTTAGAGAACAATGAAATCCTAAACGGATTATGAGAATGCACATGAGTCAATAGAAGGATCATGCGTGCACAGTGATGATATAATCCATAAACAGTTGCTCCAGAAGTAGAGCACAATGAGATCGAACCATGCTTTATTTTGATTAATTTCAAATAAATAACATATTTCGCCTACACAATCCAAGTAGAACTTAGTTCTTTGTCAAATATACAGGTATTTGGTGTTGTAGTGCTAACCAACCAAGTGTAAAGCCTATTGGACATACATAATTAATTTTTCATAAAGCATAATGAGAAGAAAGTAGTCTTAAAGTACAAAGACTCGCCTTGTGGCGCGAGGTTTCTCACAAAGCCCTGGAATTGTTCTCTTGTAATGAACGTTATAGAGTTCCGCTACTTAGTTTGGTAATTTCAAAAGGACGTGAAATGCAGCATATGTATGTGGTTGTTACTCATTTCTGAAAGAATCAAGAGATAGAAGATATTTCCAAAAGTACTTGATAGACTTTTGTTGCCCAAATCAAATGACTCTAAACCACATAGTGCGTTTACAGTTAGATAAAATGCTCACTTATAGATTCAAGCAATCAGGCGGATGTGGTATACCCGTCTAAGTGGCTATTTGATTTGGAGGGGATAGACAAGTAAGTTATTTTTCCTTGCGTTTTCATAAGAAATTCCTGATTTGGAATTGTAGCTATTTATGTTGATGGTACAGACATGATGTGTACTCTTGATGTAATAAGAGACCTTAAAAGCTATTTAAAATCCGAATTTGAGATGAAAAATCTAGGGAAAGCTCGACCGAATACTGAGCTTGTGGTATATTATTCCACCGGTTGCATATGTCTAAAGTCATCGGCAATTTAACAAAGACATGCATCCTGATAGCACTCCCATGATTAGTCGAGCTTCAAATGTAAGTAAGTAACCATTTCGTCCAAAGTAATATGACGAAGATGTGTTGGGAGATTAAATTCCCATATCTAAGTACAATAGACGCATTGTTGTACTTAGTATAATAATGTACTCGATTAAATTTTACATCCTCAGGGAACTTGTTAGCTAGATATAGATTCGTGCCAACGCAACGTTATTGGAATGGTATAGTGAATGTAATCATGTACTTCAAAGTAACCATTGACATAAATTTGTTTTATCCCTACAAATACATTAAAAGGAATGCTAATGAAAGTACAATCCAAAAGTTTTTGATTATGAAGGAACAATAATCTCTTCTCCAACGAAAGTAATCAGAGGGAGATATGGTAGATTATATTCTAAGTCATTACCAATATTCAGTTTCGAAAAATACATGACTAAAGGAACTGTCTAGAACAACTCTGAAAGTAATCAAGGGGAGATGCCGACATCAGGGGGAGGATCCAAGGATATGATGTCGACATATTTTACTTCGAAATTGAAGTTGTGTTGTACTCTTTTTCCCTTCGATCGAGAATAGTTTTTCCCAAAGGGTTTTGTTACTCGACAAGGTTTTTAGCGAGATAATACTAAAAGCATCAAGTATATTGAACATTGAAGACATGAAGATCGCGTTGATATTACTGAAAATATCTGAATCAAAGAAATGAAACGTGATATTCTGTTAAGCAACGTAACTTCCGGAATCAACAACAAGGTCTTATAAACATTCAAGTCACCAAAGTAAAGTGTGATAATTTTCTTCTGACTGCATTAGACTAATGAAAATTGTCTGACATCAGGGGGAGTATATAATGGTGTGTTGAACTATTTTCCTTCACCGAGGTTACTTTTTCCCACAGGGTTTTGTTACTCAACAACGTTTTTAATGAGACAACGACAAACACCGGGAATGTAATTTCCCAGCTAAGAATATTGTCTTTCCTACAAGGATTTTCTTCCTCAAGAGTTGTGAAACGACTAGTCAACTTCAATGGAGCAAAGTGATCATCTGCAACGGATCACCCTTACTTGCATCTGTCACGTTGTACTCTTTTCCCTTCGTCAAGGTTTTATCACACTGGGTTTTCCTTGTCAAGGTTTTAATGAGGCAAAGTATACGCATCCAACTATGTTCTAAGTTCACTTAATGTTGTACTCTTTTTCTTTAGTTCAGGTTTTGTCCCCCTGGGTTAGCCTGATGAAGTTTTAACGAGACAACTAACTTAGACTCGACAATCTAGATCCTATTACATGTGATGAACTACATGTAAGATACGAGGCAACATGTGAAGAGATGTACCAAGGTTTTGTCCCACTGGGTTTTTCCTTGTCAAAGTTTTAATGGATCAATTCTCTTAGACACAGAAGTCATCAAGGAGGGAACTACATTTGAATACCTACATCCGAAGCATTGTATGTGAAGAACTGCATATGGAGTTTTATTGGACCGCACAAGGGGGAGTGTTGTAGGACTTTAGCCCACGGATGTGCAGCCCAATATAATAGCTAGGGTATTCCTATTGTATATAAAGGATACTATAGATATGTAATAGGGTTACTTATATCAATAAGAAATCCTTCTCCTTCTATATCTCTTTATCTTCTTCTCCATAATCCACCGCAAAAATTTTAATTTTTTTTTTTTGAAATTTTTGTGAATGTTGATAGATGTGTGATCCAAACTCAAGTGGGAAGGTGAATCTTCATGGCGTAAAACTAAGAAAATACATATAAATTACGACGGAGATGTGAAGATGGTTTATTTGTTGGATATGAAACGATTTTACCCAAACTCAAACTCAAGATCAAAATGACGACTTTTTGGAGCCAAATTCCGAAGATGAGTACTTGGATGAGGAAACCAATGCTATTAATACACAGATTCAATTCTAGACGTTGTTTAGTATCCGTTTTGTAGCTTGAATTCACCAAAAGGTTGAATTTTTATATGTAGTTCGGCGCAACAAGGTTAGGTTCGACACATAATTTGGATGCTGAAACTTGATGATATGAACAGTTCCGCTTGTACAATTGAATTTGTTATCAGCTGAACTGTCATTGAATTAATTTCGTTGCAAAGTAAATCCCAAAGTTCGGTTTGTAACTGATGTGATTATATAAGCCGAACATCTTACAGTGTCAATTCAATCATTTCTTTAGCTATTATTCTTGCATATTACTCCCTCCGTCCTAAATTATTAGTCCGCTTTGACTAAGTCAAGATATTAAGGAGACTGGAGGAGTGTACAAAACTATCCCTATTAAATACTATGTTATTACTAAAATTGAAAGGAGTATATGGAGCATATAAGAAAAATACTTATTTGATAATTTTATTATTTATAGAAATGTTTAAATAGAAGACAAAAATAAAAATACTTATGGATTGATTTAGTAATTTTGTTTCTTGTTGAGGAAGATATAATTTAATACGTTTAAATAGAAGATAAAAATAAAAATATTTATAGATTGATTTAATAGATTTGTTTCTTATTCGAGGAAGATATCATTTAAGATTTTTAATTATAAATATCATCTTAAAATCTACGAAAAATGTTTCTTAAGATTTTACACTTTGATTGGTTATATTTGGTTATATTTAAAAACAATTTTATAATTATAAAAATTGAAGGATATATTTGAGAGTTTGGCTCAAAAATATGACTATAAACAGAAGGGAAATTTTTTGATCGCGCACTGCGCAATCAAACTTTGAACTACCACCTCCATCATCGTTGGATTACTAAGATGTGACGTCATCATATATCGAACTTAACCATAGCTATTTTCCAAATTTTAGTTTCAAAAATGACCAATAATATCCCTACAACTTTGGCCTACAACTTTGGGCGCCAAGATATCAGGAATCAGGCGATGATCCAAAGGAACATTTTCATGAAAAGTTCAAGTTTTTGTGGTCGTAACATTGAACTAACTTCTTTCTATAAATTACAGTTAAAGGAATGAGACATTTTATCAAGAAAGATTGAGAACTATGACTGATAGTGACGGTTAAGTTGAAGCTCTCATTTGTTTAGCGACCAATTAGGGGGCAGAATTCAAAATTCAACCATACGAGCTAGTTAAAAAATATTTAATCACATAAGTGAATCAAGAAGCTTGGTTCGGTGTTGGATTATACCAGTGAATTCAAATTAAAAATCAAGATAATCTTGCCAAATGTTTCTTACCAGGAATACCGAATACCCCAACAATTAATAGAGTTTTATGCTGATTGGATATGCTATGTCGAAGTCATTTCCAAAATCAGATTATTATAGCAATTTTTTCCTCACCTGATTCGTGATATTTTAGCGCCCAAAGTTGGAGGGATATTATTGGTCACTTACAAACCTAAAATCTGGAAAATAACTATGGTTAGGTTTAGTATATGATGACGACATATCTTAGTAATCCAACGACAATAGATGTGCTAGTTCAAAGTTTGATTGCGCAGCGCGATCAAAATTTTTCCCAAACAGAAGTTGTCCAGTATTTTAGGACAGAAGAAAATAGAATGGAGGACAGAAATTGTAGGACAGAGGGAGTACTTTTTATTACGTTTGTTTTCTATTGTGCAGCCTTTGTTAGGATGAATTGACAAAGAAGTGGAAATGACTATAAAAGTGTTACGAAAGTGAAGTTTACTAATGAAGAATACCAAGGTCCAAATTAAACTCATTCAAATCAAGGAGATATTATCGTCATCTTCAAGAGATGAAAAGGCGAAAACAATGCAAAAAGAATGACGTTATTCCAACATCGGACGAAAAAGTTATGGAAAAAACAAAATTTAAAATCTTGAGTGTACAAAGATAAGTTCGTCTAATAACTCATCATCACGAGTTAGCCGAACCTAGAGCTTACAAATCAAGATTATAGAAGTGTTTACAAAGATAAGTTCGGCTTCAAATTAATCTAACCGAGTCATTCGAACCTGACAATCACCTGGGGTAAATTTTACTTGTCAGGTTCGGACGGGAAAGGTTGGCAAGGTATTAGCCGAACCTGACACTGTTTTGGGACATGTTTGGATGCAAAATTGACTTATATCTTAAGGAAATACGATTTCGGAAGGATTCTAAAACCTAACTTGAGAGCTCCATATAAAAAATCACTAATAAGAGATTTTTCAGTCTTTATCATCTCTTTACAACACATTTTATCATTCAAATTATCTTGCACATTATAAAAAGGACATCCAAAGCCCTAAAACGACATGCATCAATTTTGAGAATAAAAATCACCAAGTTAGAGGTTCGAGATCAGTACCATCTTCATCATCCCCCCTCCACCACCATCTTCATCACCACCTTTTACTACACCCTTATCTTCATCATTTCTTCCTCTTGTTCCACAGGCAAAGAGCCACTAGTGTCAGTTCCCTTTTCCATGCATGCAAGTTCTTGGTGCTACCACCTCGAGGTTTGGGAGTTTTAGAATTAGAAAGAGTCACTTCCATTGTTCTCCTTTTCATCTTCTCTTTAAATTTTCCCGGATGGGTGGTAAAACAAATGACACACCTTCATTAATCCTCCAAAAAATAATACGATTCAACTTAACATGGTGATAATTCACATATAAAAGGACAAGTTTAGATTATTTGTATGTATTTTGGCTTCAATAAGAAGTTATTAGCCATACACAGAGTAAAGTTCGGCACACTCGATATTTATCAAAATGAGGTGAACAACTTAAAATTGATTAATAACTAACATTATTTAAGTTCGCCTAAAAATCATAAAAATTAATTATAAGCTGAACATGGTTAAAATAAGTTTCAGTATTTAAGTTCGGCTGATTTGATATTCACAACCTATTTTTCATCCGAACTGTTCTTCATTAGTAGAAAAAAATATAAGTTCGGCTGATAATTGTCAGCCGAACCCTACTCTGTAACTACCAAAAACGCGAGGAATTATCGAATACATTTCATTATATCATTCAAATACGAAAAAACAAGCCATGAGTTTGTGGGAAATACCTTTCGATGTGCAATTTTAAAGAATCAGGGTCTATTTCTTACTCTTCAACACCAATTAATCCACTTTCCTCTTCAACACCATCTTTTCCGAAAACCCTAGTTTGAACCGCTACAGATGCAATTCTCGGATTATGCCCGCTACCTATAGCACATCGCTTATAACGAGATGTCATACTATAGATGAGTTCAGTCAGAGAAATAAAAGTGTGATCAACGATTGAATTTTCATTTGGAGAAGAAGAGGGAGTGTTTTTATTTTAAAAGAGTTTTAGTTTTAATTATTTTTTAATTAACGGTTAATTAATAGGTAATAATTAATTAGTGGAATAATTAAGTGGGTAAAGGCTAATTAGTGGGAGGGCAGTAAGTTAGTGGTAGGATTAATTAATGGGAGGGTTTTATGATTAGTTTTAATTTAGTTGAAGGGTAATAATGTAATTCAAATTGTATAAGGGTATTACTAACTTGAGCATCATTAAAACACCCCTTTATCATAGGATGGTATAATAACCCTGTATGTCCTAAACTTTTTAAGTAAGCCCTAAATATAAATCCAAATCCTTATCTTAGGGGTGCATCTAAGCAAAATCAGGCTTACAAATAGCCTAATATCTATTATTGGGCCTAATTTAGGCTTTGAAGCCAGCTGGGTAGTGGTGCACTTGCACCACGCCCTTGCAATGGCCAATGGGCTGGCTCCATCCCTGCAACTTTCCAAAAATCATTCGCCATATTCTCTCTAGATATTCCACCTTAATTCACGTATCTTTCTTCGAAGTGGATAAATGTTGTGATTCTCCTATTACACCAGTCGGGTTTGGACAAAGATTCCCACGCTGGTTAATATGCAACGATGAGTATTTCCATGTGTAGTGAAGTTGTCAGTATCCTCAAACATCTCAACTCTTCATAATTTCAAATTTGTGTTGTTTATTATGAAAATCATATAATGCAATATACACGAAATCACATCTGAGTTGTATATATAAAAATTGGAAATCGTGAAGCTTCTTGATCATGGCATTTTTGAGTGCTTTGGCTTTCAGTGCACGACAAAATTCAACTAAAAGAAGAAATGAAAAAAAAAAAAAAACAAGAAATGTATGTGTGAGAAGTTCATAAAATTATAGTGCTAAAACAACAACAAAAACATTTAGTAACAATACTGCTTCGAATTCGAGGAAACTTGATGAACTAATTCATGCTTTAACATATTCATTAGGTCTTCATTCTCTTCCGGACTCCAAGCCCTTGATCAGAACCTTTGTTAAAAAGACCCATTACAATATTCATTAACATAGAGCATTGGACTCAAGGTATCTGTCTTGGTTGTTGTCCAAGTGAAACTTACTATTCTTGAGCTTTTACAAACTTCAAGAAAAGGCGGGAGTTATATGACCAACAGCGTCCCGAGAGGAAATTTCGTTTTATTTTGAAAAATAGGTTGTGGCCGGAAATATGCATCTACTACAATAACTAATGGTATTGCCAGGAAACAAGAGGAGGAAGTGCTAAGCTACTAGCTTTGGTATGTTGTTGAGGTTGTTGCGTTGGGTTTAATGCCAAGGAGTACAACAACACGCAGAGGTGGACTAAAACGAAAACTACATCCAGCTGATTCTGTTTTTCTTTTTCTTTTTATTATTTTATTATTTTTCTAAGCATAGCTGATTCTACTTATGTGGAACCGGCAGTCACCTAGCTTTGATAGTATGATCTGCTTTCTCTATTCAATTGCATGTTTTTATATTCGTTTTGGGGCATGATAAAAATTTAATTTGGGCAAAAGGAGTTAGTTAGTGTAACTTAAGCTCGTGAGACATATATTCTATAAAACAAATCTGGACCATGGAAAAGATTTAGGGTTAAAAAAAAACAAATTCTAGCTAGATTCAGATTTTGCATCGGATCATGAGACAAACTCTAACTAGCGAGTAGCGACGCAACTTCTAGATTAGGTAAGAAGACAATTATGGGTTCTTACATGTTACATTTACGTCTTGGAAATGATAGAAGTAAAAACTTAAACAATTTATTGATTTACTTTTCTCAAAATGATAATAATTTTGTTGGTTATAAGATGCTATTCTCTAAAAAAAAGTGGCACTGAATTGATTCGAGTAATACAAGACATGAAGAAAATTATACTCCCTCCGTACCACATATATAGGCGGAGTGGGAGAATTCTCTTAGATTAAGAAAATTGCTTTGGATTCATAATTTTTCATAATTTTTCATACCTTTTCTTATTTTACCCTTTGTCATATTCATACTACAATTTCCCATACACAATAAATGAGGGTATTTAGGAGAAAAAACATCTTGAAAATAAGGCTCCGCCTATTTAGTGGGACAAATAAAAATCAAAATTCCGCGTATATAATAGGTACGGAGGGAGTAGCAAATTAGTGTTTGGGTCGTAAGTTTTGGTATGTCTTAGTGTTTGGGTCCTAAGTTTGTCCAATTTAGTATTTGGGTCATTGACCCGTAAGTCAACCACTGTTTATGGTCAAACCGTTAAGACGGTTAATGTCCGTTAGACTTATTATTCAGGTATTTGCAACTCCGTTTAACCGGCTAAAAATGATTTTCTTTTCCAATTGTTTGACTGACTGTTAGTTAATCCACGTTTCATTTTCTTCGATTGTCAAGTGAAGAGGAGAACAGAGAATTGAGAGTAAATATCAATCTCATTTTAAGAGTAAATGTCTAAACACTCAAAATCTTATCTCTATGTGTTGATGCTCAAAATCTTCTCTTAGTTCCCTGTTCTTGAAGAAGAGATCATATCCTTCCGTTTCAAACAATATCATTTTTGAAAAAAATTCCCAAAATAGTTAGGGTTGGTTCCTCGCTGAAATATTATTTCTCTCATAAATCTGTAAAGGTATATCAAATCTGATTTCATATTTTTCAGCAGCAAGTTGTGTTCTTAAAACCGAATTCTCACATGTTCATTGATAAATTTTAATCATGTTATGAGAAACAGTAGCAGGTAGATTGTCAGAGAAAGAAAAAAATGTTGATAATTGGTATATAAGAAATGGTGGGTTTAAACGAATCGAATTCCTACCCTATGAAATAGGATCAAAATGATGATATTCGTATCAGCTCAAACACGATGAAATGGGATCAAATGATTTCCAGGTACAGATTTAATCTAACTAAAGTTAACTCTAACAACAGTTTGACTTAAATTCACATGTTGACTGGCTTGACTAACATGTCAACGACCCAAATACTAAATTGGACAAACTTAGGACCCAAACACTAAGACATACCAAAAGCTACGACCCAAAAACTAATTTACTCAGAAAATTATTATCGTGATTAAACACGAAAAGAGACTACCGAGAACTGTGATAGAAAATAGAACATACTAGCAGAAAAAATAGTAGGATTTCCTCTTTAATTCTAGATGGAAACTTAGCTATTCATGACAATAAAATGAAATAACAATTATGGAAGAGAAAGCTTTAGAAAAAAAAAAAATCAAAGAAAAGGTTATATAGAAAGCTTTTAAAATTAATTCCAAAGAAAACTAACATATAGAAAAGGTTATATAGAAACTTGCTTGTCCATTTCGTTTTCAATTATCGTGGCTTGAAAATACTAACATCATTTCTTTAATGAAAGAATGGTGGGAATCTTTCTCTTTTGTAGGTACCCCAAGCGCATGTTTTTCCAAGAAGTTAATTGCGTTGCAAAGAAAAGTTAAAGAAAGATATGGAACAAAGAGGTTTTTGGGAGTGTCGAGCGGGCTTTTGAGGCGGCTCTTGATAAGATGCAAATTTTGGACAAAATTGGTGATGATAGAACTCTCACCGAGGTGGAAGAGGACATGTTCGTGACGGCGAAAGTTGAGTTTGAAACGGCTCATAAACGTAAGGAAATCTTCATTCGTCAAAAATATAGAGTCAATGCGATTCGTGATGGTGATAGAAATACCAAGCATTTTCATCGTATATTGAGAAGGAATAGAGCAAGAAACAACATCAATAACCTCCACATCAATGGTATATGAACTGGGAATAAAGATGATATTAAAGAAGGTATTGCAAACCACTTTGAGGAAGCGTTTAAGGAAGTATCTAATCATAGACTGAGGATTAAGAATATGTGCCTAAAGAGTATTGATGAGAATGCTAGAGTTTGGTTAGAGTGGCCCTTTAATGAAGAAGAGATGAAGAAAGCGATTCATGATTTGGGGGTGGATAAAGCTCCGGTCCGGACGGCTTCCCTATGAAATTTTATATTGTTGCGTGGGAGTTCATTAAAGAAGATTTGATGAAGGTGTTTAAAGATTTCCATGATAACAACATTCTCGATACTTCTCTTAAGAACAACTTTATAGCTTTAATTCCTAAGAAGATTGGAGTGGAGGAGGTTAAGGACTTTTGGCCTATTAGCCTCATAGGAAGCATCTACAAAATTACTTCTAAAGTGTTGGCGGAGCGATTAAAGGTATTTCTTCCTATATTAATATCTCCTTCTCAATATAGCTTTATTAAAGGGCGTCAAATTTTAGATGGGGTTTTGATAGCAAATGAATGTGTAGATTTTAGAATTCATCAAAAATTACCGGGGTTAGTGTGTAAACTAGATTTTGAGAAGGCTTTTGATAATGTGAATTGGAACTTCTTAAATGAAGTCTTATTTAAAATGGGTTTTGGAGGCGTTTGGCGAGCTTGGATACAGAATTGCTTATCTTATTCAAAATTCTCGGTTCTTGTGAATGGTACAACTCATGGTTTTTTTTGGTATTGAAAAGGGTATTCGTCAAGGTGATCCTCTTTATCCTTTTTTTTTTTACCATTGTTGGAGAGGTTTTGAGTCATATGTTGAGTGAGGCTCAAGAAGTTGGTAAAATTTCGGGTTTCTTGGTGAAGGACGGGGGAGCTAAAGTTAACCATCTCCAATTTGCCGATGATACCATTGTTTTTCTTGATGCGAAGCGTGATCAAGTAGACTCTTTACGTTTTTTACTTCTTTGTTTTGAACTAACTTCGGGCTGAAAAATCAACTTTGCTAAAAGTTGTTTGTTTGGGGTAGCTCTCATTGAAGACATAGATGAATTTGCAAACATTTTGGGGTGTAAAATGTCAAATTTTCCAAGTATTTATCTCGGTCTTCCTTTGGGTGATAAAGTTGGTGGCTCACAAAAGTAGGAGAAATTTTTGGAATCATGTGCTTCGAGACTTTCCTCTTGGAACGGGAGAACGATATCAAGAGGAGGTAAGTTGACTCTCATCAAAAGTGTTTTGGCTAGTTTGCCTATTTATTATTTATCAATCTTTCTTGCACCGTTCTCCATTACAAATAAGATTGATAAGATAGTGAGAAATTTTCTTTGGGATGATGATGCTAATAAGAAAAGAATTCATAACGTGGGGCGGTCTATAATCGTAAAACTTAAAAAAGGTGGTGGTCTTGGAATTCGGAAATCTAAATACATGAACTCGACGCTTCTCAAAAAGTGGTGGTGGAGATTTGGAATGGAAAAGAATGCTTTTTGGAGAAAAATCATGGTGGAAAAATTTGGAGAATCATCAACCGGTTGGGAAACTCTTCAACCAAAAGGGCCAAAGGGGTGTAGTTTGTGGCACAATATTTATAATGAGCTCGAGGATTTTAACAAACATGTGAAATTCAAGATCGGTGCGGGAAATGAAATTAGATTTTGGGAAGAGTTTTGGATTGGAGATGTCGTCCTATGCAATAAATTTCCTTTGGAATTTGAAGATTCAAGAACAAAAGGGCAAGTGGTGGCTAGATTATACGAGATTTCGAGTAACGACATTAAATGGAAGTTCATGTCACGGAGTAGATATCCTCAAGCCATAATGACGGATATTGCTTCCATAAACTCATTAATAGAAGCGGTGAATATTCAAGAGGGGGTCGTAGACTCTAGATTGTGGATGGTGGATAGAAAAAATACGGTTGATGCATATACGGTTAAGTGTGGGTTTGATTCTCTTTGTGATCAAGGCGATAGTAGCTTCCCAAGTGAGATTATTTGGAGTCGATATTATCCATACAAAGTTAAATGTTTTCTATGGCTTCTATACCATGAAAAGTTGATGACGACGGACAAGCTTTTTAGAAGGGGTATGAATGTGGATAGGGTGTGCCGATTTTTTGAAGAAGAAGATGAAACAAGTACCCATTTATTTTATGATTGTTGGCGATCAAAGAGAATTTGGGATTATTTTGTCGATGGATGCAACTTCAATTGGAATTATGATAGTAATATCTCCGCAACTATACAAGCTTGGAGTCATGGTTGGGGTGATGAAAGACTTGACCATATATGGAACAATTTACCGGTTGCAATTTGGTGGTGCATTTGGAAAGAAAGGAATTCTAGAATCTTCAATCACAAAAAGAGAAATTTGGAAAGTCTAATTCGAGAAATTAAAATTCAAGCTTATTTTTTGACGGAGTCAAACACTAAAATGTTGGGTTTAACGGCTAAAATGGTGATAGCTTTATGGGACTCATATTTCTATCGACCGTTTTGAGTTGGATTTGAGATTTTGGGTGGATGTTTTCTTTAATTTTTCTTGGCTCTTTTTTTTGTTCCCTTGTTTAGGTGATCGATTCCTAATTCGGTCTCCCTTTTTTGTATCAGTTGTATTTATTGGATTGAGGTACCCCAGTACCCCTGAAGTACCTCTTTTTCGATGAATGTTTCCTATTGACCAATCAAAAAAAAAATTTAATAATAATAATTCTAAAGATTTGCAAAAAAATAAAAAAGTAAATAACTGACGTTCGCAATCAAAATGCCCTCACTTCTCTCTCCCTTTTATGTCCGACTACCTCCATTACTTTCCATATGTCTTTATAATCAGGTACGTGCATGACATTTGGCTTTGGCTGATTCCGCTATCCATAAATAATATTGTTACTATTTGTTATTTTATGGATGGTGATTGGTGGGATGGCAGCCATGAGTCGTGAACATCATCAGACATGTAATTACAATGACCAGTTCATCGTCAGCCCGTTCTTTTATCATTCGGTTTTAGCCCGTCTTCAAAACATTAAGGTGCGAGGGAATTAGAGAAACTCAATTGGTTTTAGAATGGATGTATGTATGTTTGCAATTAATTGTGATGGTGGAGTAAACTGATAAACATTAATTATCAGTATTAATCACAAATTATTTTTAAGTTAATAATTTAAATGGGTTATTTTGTTTTTGGTACTCAGGTTTTATCCAACTTTTGAGTTTGGTCTAATATTTGTCCAACTTGGTGTTTGGTATTTGAAATTGACGTTGCCTTGTGTTGACTTGTTTAGATTTTGATTTCCGTTTGATAACAATGGTTTTGTATGAACCGAGAATTCCAAACACATTAAAAACCGCCTCTCACGAACTTTTTTTTTTCATTTTTTTTTGTGGGTCCCAGTGAGCCTGTGCCCTCGGTAGACGTGCATGTAGTGGGTTTTGGGTGCGGCAGTTTTGAGCTGATTTTTTCAGCCAGGTTCGTCAAGAATTTTTGGTTTGATTAAAAAACATGAATAAATCTAATTACTACTCTAATTTACTTTTATATCCTTTCACTTTACCGAAAAAAGTGTTTTTAACACCCTAATTTATTTTCTACTTTATCGGATCATCTTCTTCGGCCTCCACAGACACCACAATTCTGCATAACCCCATGAATCAAAAGCTAAATTTGAAAATCAGCTTCCTCAAATCCTATCGATTTCTCTTTTGTATGCATAATCCTATGAACAAATTTAACTACTCTGCATAACCCCACAAACCGATTCAACCAAAAACACTATCAAAGAAGCAGCTACCCCATAAGCCAATCAATTTCTCACTTCTGTGATGATTTTCGACAACAAAATCCCTAATTTCTGGCAATTTCTTCCCTAATTCAGGAAAACCTAAACTCCCATCATATCCTTCTTATGAACTGATGAGCTTCATAATACAAAATTTTGAATCAGTCACAAATAACAATCTCGGTGAATTGGAAGATACATACATGCCCAATTACAAATCTAAATTTCAATTTGATCAACTCAAATTCAGACAAAAGATAGAACCCAAGAAATTCTTACTCTAAAATGAAATTGATGTTTAAATTAAAAGCCCCAAAATCCCGAAATCAAATAAATCGGATGTTCCCGATGATGATGCATTTGTTTGATGCTCCCGATGATGAAACTAGTGTTTTTAGATCCAAATCAACAACCAGCATTACCTTCACGAGTTCAAGCATCTTCAGCAACAGTGCAACACCACCCATTATTTCTTAGTGTTGAGATTATTAGTCCCACATTGTTGGGCAATCTAAGATCCTGCAGTTTATAATATCTTAGGGCCTCTCCACTCATTGCCAATTGGTTTTGAGTTGGATGCCCGTATTCTAATATGGTATCAGAGCAGGCTATTTGCGACGAGTCTTGGACCGCGCCTTTACTCCGCGTCACCCGATTTAATTGTCCACGTGTTTGACCCAACGAGGCTACACGTGAGGGGGCGTGTTGAGATTATTAGTCCCACATTGTTGGGCAATCTAAGATCCTGCAGTTTATAATATCTTAGGGCCTCTCCACTCATTGCCAATTGGTTTTGAGTTGGATGCCCGTATTCTAATACTTAGATTTGGGAGATCTGTTCCATTTTATTTTTATTTTACTTATGATTCTTCCATTAATCGCAGTGGTGATGTTGTATGTAAACTTTTCATATCCTACAACAAAACAAGATTACATTTCATTTAATTTAATATTGTGTTTGAAAAAGGGAGGATGGGAGCAGTAGTGGTGATGATAGGTATTTTTTCTGGTAGTTGCAGTACGTGATAGTAAGTGGTATGGTGATGGTGGAGGCGATAGGGGCGGAGATATAGAGAAGATGGTCCCAAACTTAGTAGGTCAATATTATTAAAGTAGAAGGGTATAACTGTAAATTGTTGAATATTTTGATTTTACATAATTCTTTTGATAATTAGTAAACGGAAGTCAAAATTGCAATGCAGTCAACACAAGTCAACGCCAATTTCATGTACCAAACACCAAGCTGGACAAATATTAGATCAAAGTCAAAAGTTGGACAAAACCTGAGTATCAAAAAAAAAAATAACCGAATTAAAATTAATGGACAATCCACAGGATATTGACTCTCCAAGGTGGCATGGGCTCCGAGGAGCCGTCTGGCACACCTTACACCATTGTTACACTTCATGTGTACGTTAGAGAGGAAGGTTTCTCTGTAATTCTGTTGCAACTTCTTTTAGAACTGTCGTATTCTATTTGTTTATTGGGTTATTTGGTTTTTGGTACTTACATTTTGCTCAACTTTAGTGTTTGGTCTAACATTTGTCCAACTTAGGGTTTGGTACCTGGACTTCACGTTGACCTGCGTTGACCAAGTTAAGTCTAATTTTAATTTAACAAAATCATTTTTTTTCCGCTATTTTATCTAACCCGCTGATCTTCACTACACGTGGATGATCACAAATATTCCTTTTTTATCAGAAAATATTTCATTATATATTTATTCTAAAATCTTTTTTCCCTCTTTCATCTTCTTCTTTCCCCAAACCAGCGATCATTTTATTAAAAATCAGATGGGTGATGATATGAAGAAGAATTAAGGAATTAAGAATTTGAATGGCTGTCGTACAGAAAATCAACAAAGAAGCAAGGGTATTTATTTCCATGGATGGAAGTGGTTTGAGGGTTTTATTGTCACCGAGAGAACATGGCAGACGAGATTTCACTGCCGCTGTTAATGTCTAGGGAAAGTATGGCTCGAGTTTGGGATGTATTTGAAGGTTTTTGAGAAGATGTTCGTGACAAGAGAGAGAAGGATGAGTTGTTTGCTCCTGTTTAATCTAAGAAAATTAAAAACACCCGCCTTTGAACTGTTGTTCTCCGTGATCCTCATCAAGAACGTCACAAAGCAAGTAGGGGTTCTCTTGCATAAGACACCCGCATTCCATACTCCATGCCTCGCCAAACTCTGACTATGCAAATATCATTCAAGAACTCATTTCTATGAACGTAGCCATTAAGTATAAGTTCTATACTTATGCCATCTTGCATACTCGTACTCATGACAAGTTTTCCTTGCTCAACTTCCATACAGCAAAACTATTGAGTCGCACAGCCCATTTACAAAACTGTGACTAACTATCTCTTGGACATAACATAGCTAACCCTTTAGCTGTCCATATGCCATGCTTTCAAAGCCAATATGTCTCCAAATACTTATTTGAACTTCATTGCTAATTGCCTGGAAAGTGTGTGTCTTTCTCTAAGGCCATGAGTTCTACCCAACTCATGCTTGTTGATAAAATAATTTCTAACTTGTTGTATTGCTTGCACTGTCGCTGCCCATCTGCCATCGTGCCATTTCGCAATCTCCCAAACAGCAACATCACTTCTACATCAACTAGGACCCCTGTCCTATGCTTTGCTTATTAGCTTTCAACTTGTCTTGTCATTGTATACGTTAGGCTAAGTATGATACTTACAGCATCTCACCATGAACTAGATTTACATCGTCAATAAAGAGGCAAGACTTTATAAACGAAAACACCTTCATTCATTACTGCTCTTACATGACAATACCATGTACCATTACATGATTGGTCCACTTGATCACTTTTGGAAAGCTAAAACTTCATCAACAAAGTAACTTGCTTACACCAAAGCAAAGTATATACAAACTTGAAGACTAAAATAAAAGTCTGTACAACTAAGCTCTACACACAGAGTTTGCAACATAGAACAACTCAAGCTACATAAAACAAGGACAAAAACACTCCTGTTTTGGCATTCAAAGTGTTGTCAATGGAGACAACAACACTTTACTTGTTTTAGCTTAGTTTCTTTTGTCGAAGTTAGCGACCACTTCGCTACGAGGTCTCTTCCTTGAACCTTCACTTCGGCCTTCACGAGTCTTGCTAGAATGATTCCCATAATCATACCCAACTGATACATTGAGTTGCGCCTTGAGTGGACAGCTTCTAGCGAAGTGTAAACCTTTGCAAATGAAACATCCCTTAAACTTCCGGGATGAAGGGAGTAGTTCCTCTTCCTTAGGTTCATGCTTGCGCTTACTGCCAACAGATTTTTCCTTTCCTTTGGCTTTTCCTTCGCAGTTTTGCACATCTTCAGTCGTTGTGCTATTGGAAAGCTCCCTTACCTTCTACATATCCATCTAGATACTCTGCACTTTCCGCTTCTTAAGTTCAGCAATCACACTTGAACTTGCGCCAGCCAGCAATTGGAACATCTGATCTTCTTCACTCATGCCACACGTCTCTTGCACCAATGCAAAGAAGTTTTCAACATAGGCCTGTGGTGTACTTGTCATTCTTAGCCTACGTAAATTTTCTCTTGCATACCAAGCACCATTACTTGGCCAGAACTTACATCTCAGTCCATCTTTCATGTCATTCCATGACATAGGATTGGCATAACAAGCAGCTTCATATTCTTGCAGCATAGTTCTCCACCAAACCTTTGCATCACCACCAAGGTAATTGCCTGCGAGAGTTACTTTTTGTCCTTCCCCAGTTCCATTCGCCTCAAAGTATGCCTCAACGTCATACAAGAAATTCTCAATTTCTCTAGCATTTCTGGAACATGTGTAAATTCTTGGCTCGGAGACTCGATTAGAGCTTTCTCCATGCACGTTTGCCCATACAAACATGCCGTTACTGATTAACCCGCGAATGCTTGCCACTTCCTCAGACATCTTCTTCGCATGGCTTGTTAGTATGGTCTTTATGTCACTGAATTGCACCTTCAATTCAAACTTCAAGATTGGTTTCGCAATTCAAAAGGGTTGTATCAGACACCTTGTCTTCCACAAAGACTTACCCTTCCATCGAATTCTTTAAACCAATCTGACGTTCTTACTTCAAGTAGGTCTAGCCCGTCATTCTCTTCAGAAACAAGAGGATTTTCAATGCCATCTGCACTGAAGTCAATGGTTAGATCACCAAGATCACCATACTCCTCAAGTTGATCAAACGAACCCGGTAGTTCTTCGTCGATCATCATGCCATTAGAACTCATTTCTAATGCAAAACTCTGAAAGTAATGCGCCACTTACTTGCTCACAGGAAAATAACTTTAGAGAGAAAGAAGTACTAGTGTATTATCCAACAAATACACTCGAACTGTGTACCAAACACAGCTCTGATACCCGACTACACACCTCCAAAATTCCTTTGTAAATTTCCGCGATAGTGTAACTCCTAGAGCACAAGTGGTTCTCGTGAATAGCTTCACCCAATTGGACTTCAGCCTTATAAGTTTGTACCAATACAAACAGTCAACTCTTCAAGTTTATCAACGGAAGTCTTTAACCTTCTTTCTCTTCTCAAAACTCATCAAATACACCCCATAATGCATTCAATCTTTTCCATATTTTACAAACAACAAATCATCCAACCAAGAACACTTAGAACATGACACAATCAACTCATTTTATTGCATCAAAGGGAAGAAATACAAAACTTGCCCACTTGGGGACTTACACAGACTTCAAACCAAGTCTTAGTCCTACAAAAACTCTCATATTCACTCACATATGCAAACCTCACTCTCACATATGTTCTCTATGCAATCCCGCTGAATTTTCCTCTCCTTAGGACTATTTATACAACAGCTTTACTTGGCCAAACCGTGCATATTCGTTACACACGCATGGGACAAACCATCTGTCCCATAAAGCGCTTCGCTAACCGCCAATAATCGTGCTAATCGGCGTTCTTCTCCAACTCGTGCCAATTCTCTAACACTGTTCTTTAGCAGTTAGAACTCTTCTCCCACGCTTATAAACTCATTTATAACCGCTTCTCTTCATCACGCATCATTTGCATGCTTGTGAAACTCGTAACTGACTACCTTGCTTGCGCCCACGCTCAGCCCTCTTGGCCCTGCATGCTTATCATTCTAAACTCATGCACGGACATTCTTTAAGCTTCAAACACCGATACCAGCTCCTTAGGCTCACTCTAGTTGCTCATGCATTATATATGCTTTACTTCGCCAATTAGCTTGACAACAGTAATGTAACTCTTGCATTACCAACTTGTTTGCTTTATTCAAGCTTTTTCCAACCTTGAATATATGCCATAGACCAACTCTTAGTCTATTATTCACTCTTGCATCCTCCTTGAGCTTGGGCCAACTCAATTCCATGGATATGCATCGATGCCAACATTGCATGTTGCATCTGTCACTTTGGCCATGTTTTGCCTTTCCTCAATGAAGCTTTATTGTCTCGGCCAATAAGCTTCATCACTTAGCCAAATGTGTTTACGTTGCACTATTATAGCTTACGTTGCGCTATTAGGGCTTCGCATTGCACCATTACGGCGGAACTCTGACTTGGCCTACAACTCTGTAACGCGTAATCATTGTGCGTCACTTGCAGTACCGTCATAGACCTCCCCCACCTAACTGCTCAACGTCCTCGTTGGACGCGACCCGCATGAACACCATACTTGTCTTAACTTTGCTTCACTTGCTTTCAGAACCTTTTCTGAAAATCTGCAAATACTTTTGGCTAACACTTGCCAATGGTCCCCTCTGATTGCATCCGCATCACTTAGCTTTGTTGCTTTGCTACTGATCTCATATCTTTGAGCCACATCTCGGAGTTGTGCACTACGCTTATGCTATTACTCAAATTATGCATCAATACCCAAATGCAAATCTGAAATTCTTCTTAGCCAATTCCCCTTAGTTTGAATTTCGCCTTGAATCATTTACACCTAAGTGTACGCACTAAATGATTCTTCTTCTACTGATCACCATTATCATTGCCATAGTCTCACGCTTTCCGACTTTGCCTTATTATCATACTCAACATGATAAGAACTTATAAACGACTTGGCCTCATTTTCAATCAATTTTGCTGGCAACCCGCCTTTGAACTGTTGTTCTCCGTGATCCTCATCAAGCACGTCACAAAGCAAATAAGGGTTCTCTTGCATAAGACACCCGCATTCCATACTCCATGCCTCGCCAAACTCTGACTATGCAAATATCATTCAAGAACTCATTTCTATGAACCTAGCCATTAAGTATAAGTTATATACTTATGCCATCTTGCATACTCGTACTCATGACAAGTTTTCCTTGCTCAACTTCCATACAGCAAAACTATTGAGTCGCATAGCCCATTTACAAAACTGTGACTAACTATCTCTTGGAAATAACATAACTAACCCTTTAGTCATCCATAAGCCATGCTTTCAAAGCCAATATGTCTCCAAATACTTCTTTGAACTGGATTTCTAATTGCCTGGAAAGTGTGTGTCTTTCTATAAGGCCATGAGTTCTACCCAACTCATGCTTGTTGATAAAATGATTTCTAACTTGTTGTATTGCTTGCACTGACGTCACCGCCCATCTCGCCATCGTGCCATTTCGCAATCTCTAAAACAGCAACATCACTTCTACATCAACTAGGACCCATGTCCTATGCTTTGCTTATTAACTTTCAACTTGTCTTGTCATTTCATACGTTAGGATAAGTATGCTACTTGCAGCATCTCCCCATGAACTAGCTTTACATCGTCAATAAACAGGCAAGATTTTATAAACGAAAACACCTTCATTCATTACTTCTCTTACATGACAATACCATGTACCATTACATGATTGATCCACTTGATCAATTTTGGAAAGATAAAACTTCATCAACAAAGCAACTTGATTACACCAAAGCAAAGTATATACAAACTTGAAGACTCAAATAAAAGTTTGTACAACTAAGATCTACACACAGAGTTTGCAACATAGAACAACTCAAGCTACATAAAACAAGGACAAAAACACTCCTGTTTTGGCATTCAAAGTGTTGTCAATGGAGACAACAACACTTTACTTGTTTTAGCTTAGTTTCTTTTGTCGAAGTTAGCGACCACTTCGCTACGAGGTATCTTCCTTGAACCTTCACTTCGGCCTTCACGAGTCTTGCTCGAATGATTCCCATAATCATCCCCAACTGATACATTGAGTTGCGCCTTGAGTGGACAGCTTCTAGCGAAGTGTAAACCTTTGCAAATGAAACATCCCCTAAACTTCCGAGATGAAGGGAGAAGTTCCTCTTCCTTAGGTTCATGCTTGCGCTTACTGCCAACAAATTTTTCCTTTCCTTTGGCTTTTCCTTCGCAGCTTTGCACATCTTCGATCGTTGTGCTATTGAAAGCTCTCTTACCGTCTCGCATAGTCATCCTGGATACTATGCACTTTCCGCTTCTTAAGTTCAAAGAATCACACTTGAACTTGCGCCAGCCAGCAATTGGAACATCTGATCTTCTTCACTTGATGTAGTTTTACAAGTGGTAAGTAGAGTATCGTTCACTCGGACTTTTTTAAAGATTTTGATTTTAGACTTAATAAACAAAACACTAGAACTAGCAAAAATATATAAAATATTTTAACAAAGTTGAGAGTTACTGGGACTCAGGATTTCACCATTTCTCATATTCATGTGGTTCAGAAATTAATCCTAGGATATTTATGGCTCAAATAATAAAATTTATTGACTCTTAATATTTGCCAAGATAGATTTTTGAAAGCAATGATCAGAAATCGAAAGCATGGGACATCAAATCATTTAAGCTAAGCATGACCCATCAATTGAAATAACAATCACTCAATAAAAATCATAAAACAATTATAAACAAAAGCAAAAAGTAAATAAGAATTAACTCAAGTTACCACATATATGAAATCCAGATTCCTCCTTCATCCCAGCGATGGGGTTTAGCTCTTCATATCAAAAACACGCACAAAATAATAATCCATAGCTCAAAAAGGTGTTTTATTGAAGAAATTGTATAAAACAGAGATTTGTAACGTTGTAATGGTGTTACAGACGTCACTGTTACAAGTTTCTAAGACTGTCGAAGAACGATAGTTGTTTGACTCTGTCGTTGTATTTAAGACTGCTACTGCGAGTCTGTTCTTCGTGTTCTTCAGAACGACACTTCTGAAGTGTCGTCAGCAACTTCTCTTCTTCTTCTTCTTCTTGCTGCTACAACTCCTCTGCAGCTTGATTTACTGCCTCCAATCGACCCCAAACTCTCCGACCTCCTTTGCTCGACCTCCCAAAGAGCCCAATATATACACAACAGCCTTTTGGTGCAAGAAATTTCTTGGAATAAATTTTTCTTTTTCCTCCTCCGCAAGTCACGTATAATATCCCCTTCAAATCTTCTTACGCGTCTCTCGATTAGTTGTATCTTCTCCAAACTTGGTAATATGAATCCTAAGAGGATATCTTCTCCTCTCGTTTACTTGAACACTTCCTTGATTAAGAAACTACCAAAGCCGAACTTGAGTTTTCCATTTTTGAACGAAACTTGATAAGGAAATAGATGATTTCTTCCCCGTCCAAATCCTTCACAATCCCCTGTTTTGTCGAGACAGGGTTATTTCCAAACGATTCCCATGAAAATTCCGACCAAATCTCCTATTAATGTTCGCTTTGAAATTCCCGTGAATATCACAAACTTCGACATATTCTCCGATACCCTGTTTTGTCGAGACATACGTACAAATTAATCTTTTTCCTTCCAAAACCAACTAGATTACCAACCCTATTTATGTTTAACAGTGCCCAAAACAATTGAGGTCCATGAGAAAGTCCGAGTATAATCTCTTTAAATCCTCCCAAAAATGCGAACTCTACTCGCCTCTCGTCTGCGGTAAATTTTCCCGCCAAAAGTGAAATTTCAAACAAAGAGGATGAGTGCCCCTTATCCGGAATAGGGGTGTGAATAGCAAGTGGTTACCCCTTATTAACTGGGTACCCCTTATCCAAAATGAGGATCCGAATAGTAATTTTCTCCCATGAGCGCAAATACCACTTTTCGAGCCAATTTTCCCGCAAAACGTTATTTCTCCAAAAACACCTACAAAGCCATAAAATACCAAAATAAGTGCAAAATCGAGTACTAACATTACAGAGAATTGAGACTAAAATAGACACATAAATGCGTCTATCATCACTGATGCCACACGTCTCTTGCACCAATGCAAAGAAGTTTTCAACATAGGACTGTGGTGTACTTGTCATTCTTAGCCTACGTAAACTTTCTCTTGCATACCAAGCACCATTGCTTGGCCAGAACTTACATCTCAGTCCATCTTTCATGTCATTCCATGACATAGGATTGGCATAAACAGCAGCTTCATCTTCTTGCAGCATAGTTCTCCACCAAACCTTTGCATCACCACCAAGGTAATTGCTCACGCGAGAGTTACTTTTTGTCCTTCCCCAGTTCCATTCGCCTCAAAGTATGCCTCAACGTCATACAAGAAATTCTCAATTTCTCTAGAATTTCTGGAACATGTGTAAATTATTGGCTCGGAGACTCGATTAGAGCTTTCTCCATGCACGTTTGCCCATACAAACATGCCGTTACTGATTAACCCGCGAATGCTTGCCACTTCCTCAGACATCTTCTTCGCATGGCTTGTTAGTATGGTCTTTATGTCACTGAATTGCACCTTCAATTCAGTCACTTCAGCATTGGTTTCGCAATTCAAAAGGGTTGTATCAGACACCTTGTCTTCCACAGCACTTACCCTTCCATCGAATTCTTTAAACCAATCTGACGTTCTTACTTCAAGTAGGTCTAGCCCATCATTCTCTTCAGAAACAAGAGGATTTTCAATGCCATCTGCACTGAAGTCAATGGTTAGATCACCAAGATCACCATACTCCTCAAGTTGATCAAACGAACCCGGTAGTTCTTCGTCGATCATCATGCCATTAGAACTCATTTCTAATGCAAAACTCTGAAAGTAATGTGCCACTTACTTGCTCACAGGAAAATAACTTTAGAGAGAAAGAAGTACTAGTGTATTATCCAACAAATACACTCGAACTGTGTACCAAACACAGCTCTGATACCCGACTGTCACACCTCCAAAATTCCTTTGTAAATTTCCGCGATAGTGTAACTCGGTAGCACAAGTGGTTCTGTGAATAGCTTCACCCAATTGGACTTCAGCCTTATAAGTTTGTACCAATACAAACAAATAACTCTTCAAGTTTATCAACTAAGTCTTTAACCTTCTTTCTCTTCTCAAAACTCATCAAATACACCCCATAATGCATTCAATCTTTTCCATATTTTACAAACAACAAATCATCCAACCAAGAACACTTAGAACATGACACAATCAACTCATTTTATTGCATCAAAGGGAAGAAATACAAAACTTGCCCACTTGGGGACTTACACAGACTTCAAACCAAGTCTTAGTCCTACAAAAACTCTCATATTCACTCACATATGCAAACCTCACTCTCACATATGTTCTCTATGCAATCCTGCTGAATTTTCCTCTCCTTAGGACTATTTATACAACAGCTTTACTTGGCCAAACCGTGCATATTCGTTACACACGCATGGGACAGCCATCTGTCCCATAAAGCAGTTCTGCCAACCGCCAATAACTGTGCTAACTGGCCAGTTCTTCTCCAACTCGTGCCAATTCTCTAACACCTGTTCTTTAGCAGTTAGAACTCTTCTCCCACGCTTATAAACTCATTTATAACCGCTTCTCTTCATCACGCATCATTTGCATGCTTGTGAAACTCGTGAATCGACTACCTTGCTTGCGCCACGCTCGCCCCTCTTGGCCCCGCATGCTTATCATTCTAAACTCATGCACGGACATTCTTTAAGCTTCAAACACCGATACCAGCTCCTTAGGCTCACTCTAGTTTCTCATGCATTATATATGCTTTACTTCGCCAATTAGCTTGACAACAACAAGAATGTAACTCTTGCATTACCAACTTGTTTGCTTTATTCAAGCTTTGTCCAACCTTGAATATATGCCATAGACCAACTCTTAGTCTATTATTCACTCTTGCATCCTCCTTGAGCTTGGGCCAACTCAATTCCATGGATATGCATCGATGCCAACATTGCATGTTGCATCTGTCACTTTGGCCATGTTTTGCCTTTCCTCAATGAAGCTTCATTGTCTCGGCCAATAAGCTTCATCACTTAGCCAAATGTGTTTATAATGTAATGCTGCACTTGCACTACATTGGCCCTATGGGTTTATGCCATTCTTGACACTTGCAAATCTATACAGTAATACCGCTATTATGGCTTACGTTGCACTATTATAGCTTACGTTGCGCTATTAGGGCTTCGCATTGCACCATTACGGCGGAACTCTGACTTGGCCTACAACTCTGTAACGCGTAATCATTGTGCGTCACTTGCAGTACCGTCATAGACCTCCCCCACCTAATCCGTTCAACGTCCTCGTTGGACGCGACCCAGTATGAACACCATACTTGTCTTAACTTTGCTTCACTTGCTTTCAGAACCTTTTCTGAAAATCTGCAAATACTTTTGGCTAACACTTGCCAATGGTCCCCTCCGATTGCATCCGCATCACTTAGCTTTGTTGCTTTGCTACTGATCTCATATCTTTGAGCCACATCTCGGAGTTGTGCACTACGCTTATGCTATTACTCAAATTATGCATCAATACCCAAATGCAAATCAAATTCTTCTTAGCCAATTCCCCTTAGTTTGAATTTCGCCTTGAATCATTTACACCTAAGTGTACGCACTAAATGATTCTTCTTCTACCGATCACCATTATCATTGCCATAGTCTCACGCTTTCCGACTTTGCCTTATTATCATACTCAACATGATAAGAACTTATAAACGACTTGGCCTCATTTTCAATCAATTTTGTCGGCAACCCGCCTTGAACTCGTTGTTCTCCGTGATCCTCATCAAGCACGTCACAAAGCAAATAAGGGTTCTCTTGCATAAGACACCCGCATTCCATACTCCATGCCTCGCCAAACTCTGACTATGCAAATATCATTCAAGAACTCATTTCTATGAACCTAGCCATTAAGTATAAGTTATATACTTATGCCATCTTGCATACTCGTACTCATGACAAGTTTTCCTTGCTCAACTTCCATACAAAGAAAACTATTGAGTCGCACAGCCCATTTACAAAACCGTGACTAACTATCTCTTGGAAATAACATAACTAACCCTTTAGCTGTCCATAAGCCATGCTTTCAAAGCCAATATGTCTCCAAATACTTCTTTGAACTGGATTTCTAATTGCCTGGAAAGTGTGTGTCTTTCTATAAGGCCATGAGTTCTACCCAACTCATGCTTGTTGATAAAATGATTTCTAACTTGTTGTATTGCTTGCACTGTCGCTGCCCATCTGCCATCGTGCCATTTCGCAATCTCTAAAACAGCAACATCACTTCTACATCAACTAGGACCCATGTCCTATGCTTTGCTTATTAACTTTCAACTTGTCTTGTCATTTCATACGTTAGGATAAGTATGCTACTTGCAGCATCTCCCCATGAACTAGCTTTACATCGTCAATAAACAGGCAAGATTTTATAAACGAAAACACCTTCATTCATTACTTCTCTTACATGACAATACCATGTACCATTACATGATTGATCCACTTGATCAATTTTGGAAAGATAAAACTTCATCAACAAAGCAACTTGATTACACCAAAGCAAAGTATATACAAACTTGAAGACTCAAATAAAAGTTTGTACAACTAAGATCTACACACAGAGTTTGCAACATAGAACAACTCAAGCTACATAAAACAAGGACAAAAACACTCCTGTTTTGGCATTCAAAGTGTTGTCAATGGAGACAACAACACTTTACTTGTTTTAGCTTAGTTTCTTTTGTCGAAGTTAGCGACCACTTCGCTACGAGGTCTCTTCCTTGAACCTTCACTTCGGCCTTCACGAGTCTTGCTCGAATGATTCCCATAATCATCCCCAACTGATACATTGAGTTGCGCCTTGAGTGGACAGCTTCTAGCGAAGTGTAAACCTTTGCAAATGAAACATCCCCTAAACTTCCGAGATGAAGGGAGAAGTTCCTCTTCCTTAGGTTCATGCTTGCGCTTACTGCCAACAAATTTTTCCTTTCCTTTGGCTTTTCCTTCGCAGTTTTGCACATCTTCAGTCGTTGTGCTATTGGAAAGCTCTCTTACCGTCTGCATAGTCATCTGGATACTATGCACTTTCCGCTTCTTAAGTTCAGCAATCACACTTGAACTTGCGCCAGCCAGCAATTGGAACATCTGATCTTCTTCACTTGATGTAGTTTTACAAGTGGTAAGTAGAGTATCGTTCACTCGGACTTTTTTAAAGATTTTGATTTTAGACTTAATAAACAAAACACTAGAACTAGCAAAAATATATAAAATATTTTAACAAAGTTGAGAGTTACTGGGACTCAGGATTTCACCATTTCTCATATTCATGTGGTTCAGAAATTAATCCTAGGATATTTATGGCTCAAATAATAAAATTTATTGACTCTTAATATTTGCCAAGATAGATTTTTGAAAGCAATGACTGTAAATCGAAAGCATGGGACATCAAATCATTTAAGCTAAGCATGACCCATCAATTGAAATAACAATCACTCAATAAAAATCATAAAACAATTATAAACAGTGCAAAAAGTAAATAAGAATTAACTCAAGTTACCACATATATGAAATCCAGATTCCTCCTTCATCCCAGCGATGGGGTTTAGCTCTTCATATCAAAAACACGCACAAAATAATAATCCATAGCTCAAAAAGGTGTTTTATTGAAGAAATTGTATAAAATGCAGATTTGTAACGTTGTAATGGTGTTACGACGTCATCATTACAAGTTTCTAAGACTGTCGAAGAACGATAGTTGTTTGACTCTGTCGTTGTATTTAAGATCACCATCATGAGTCTGTTCTTCGTGTTCTTCAGAACGACACTTCTGAAGTGTCGTCAGCAACTTCTCTTCTTCTTCTTCTTCTTGCTGCTACAACTCCTCTGCAGCTTGATTTACTGCCTCCAATCGACCCCAAACTCTCCGACCTCCTTTGCTCGACCTCCCAGCAGCCAATATATACACAACAGGCCTTTTGGTGCAAGAAATTTCTTGGAATAAATTTTTCTTTTTCCCTCCGGCAAGTCACGTATAATATCCCCTTCAAATCTTCTTACGCGTCTCTGATTAGTTGTATCTTCTCCAAACTTGGTAATATGAATCCTAAGAGGATATCTTCTCCTCTGTTTACTTGAACACTTCCTTGATTAAGAAACTACCAAAGCCGTAACTTGAGTTTTCCATTTTTGAACGAAACTTGATAAGGAAATAGATGATTTCTTCCTGTCCAAATCCTTCACAATCCCTGTTTTGTCGAGACAGGTTATTTCCAAACGATTCCCATGAAAATTCCGACCAAATCTCCTATTAATGTTTGCCTGAAATTCCCGTGAATATCACAAACTTCGACATATTCTCCGATACCCTGTTTTGTCGAGACATACGTACAAATTAATCTTTTTTCCTTCCAAAACCAACTAGATTACCAACCCTATTTATGTTTAACAGGCCCAAAACAATTGAGGTCCATGAGAAAGTCCGAGTATAATCTCTTTAAATCCTCCCAAAAATGCGAACTCTAATCTGCCTCTCGTCTGGTAAATTTTCCCGCCAAAAGTGAAATTTCAAACAAAGAGGATGAGTGCCCCTTATCCGGAATAGGGGTGTGAATAGCAAGTGGTTACCCCTTATTAACTGGGTACCCCTTATCCAAAATGAGGATCCGAATAGTAATTTTCTCCCATGAGCGCAAATACCACTTTTCGAGCCAATTTTCCCGCAAAACGTTATTTCTCCAAAACACCTACAAAGCCATAAAATACCAAAATAAGTGCAAAATCGAGTACTAACATTACGAGAATTGAGACTAAAATAGACACATAAATGCGTCTATCATCACCGATGCCACACGTCTCTTGCACCAATGCAAAGAAGTTTTCAACATAGGACCGTGGTGTACTTGTCATTCTTAGCCTACGTAAACTTTCTCTTGCATACCAAGCACCATTGCTTGGCCGTAACTTACATCTCAGTCCATCTTTCATGTCATTCCATGACATAGGATTGGCATAAATGCAGAGCTTCATCTTCTTGCAAAGATAGTTCTCCACCAAACCTTTGCATCACCACCAAGGTAATTGCCTCATGTAGAGTTACTTTTTGTCCTTCCCGCCCATTCGCCTCAAAGTATGCCTCAACGTCATACAAGAAATTCTCAATTTCTCTAGCATTTCGGAACATGTGTAAATTATTGGCTCGGAGACTCGATTAGAGCTTTCTCCATGCACGTTTGCCCATACAAACATGCCGTTACTGATTAACCCGCGAATGCTTGCCACTTCCTCAGACATCTTCTTCGCATGGCTTGTTAGTATGGTCTTTATGTCACTAAATTGCACCTTCAATTCAGTCACTTCAAAGATTGGTTTCGCAATTCAAAAGGGTTGTATCAGACACCTTGTCTTCCACAGCACTTACCCTTCCATCGAATTCTTTAAACCAATCCGACGTTCTTACTTCAAGTAGGTCTAGCCCGTCATTCTCTTCGAAACAAGAGGATTTTCAATGCCATCTCAGATCAAGTCAATGGTTAGATCACCAAGATCACCATACTCCTCAAGTTGATCAAACGAACCCGGTAGTTCTTCGTCGATCATCATGCCATTAGAACTCATTTCTAATGCAAAACTCTGAAAGTAATGCGCCACTTACTTGCTCACAGGAAAATAACTTTAGAGAGAAAGAAGTACTAGTGTATTATCCAACAAATACACTCGAACTGTGTACCAAACACAGCTCTGATACCCGACTGTCACACCTCCAAAATTCCTTTGTAAATTTCCGCGATAGTGTAACTCGGTAGCACAAGTGGTTCTGTGAATAGCTTCACCCAATTGGACTTCAGCCTTATAAGTTTGTACCAATACAAACAGTCAACTCTTCAAGTTTATCAACGGAAGTCTTTAACCTTCTTTCTCTTCTCAAAACTCATCAAATACACCCCATAATGCATTCAATCTTTTCCATATTTTACAAACAACAAATCATCCAACCAAGAACACTTAGAACATGACACAATCAACTCATTTTATTGCATCAAAGGGAAGAAATACAAAACTTGCCCACTTGGGGACTTACATGGACTTCAAACCAAGTCTTAGTCCTACAAAAACTCTCATATTCACTCACATATGCAAACCTCACTCTCACATATGTTCTCTATGCAATCCTGCTGAATTTTCCTCTCCTTAGGACTATTTATACAACAGCTTTACTTGGCCAAACCGTGCATATTCGTTACACACGCATGGGACAGCCATCTGTCCCATAAAGCAGTTCTGCCAACCGCCAATAACTGTGCTAACTGGCCAGTTCTTCTCCAACTCGTGCAAATTCTCTAACACCTGTTCTTTAGCAGTTAGAACTCTTCTCCCACGCTTATAAACTCATTTATAACCGCTTCTCTTCATCACGCATCATTTGCATGCTTGTGAAACTCGTAACTGACTACCTTGCTTGCGCCCACGCTCAGCCCTCTTGGCCCTGCATGCTTATCATTCTAAACTCATGCACGGACATTCTTTAAGCTTCAAACACCGATACCAGCTCCTTAGGCTCACTCTAGTTGCTCATGCATTATATATGCTTTACTTCGCCAATTAGCTTGACAACAGTAATGTAACTCTTGCATTACCAACTTGTTTGCTTTATTCAAGCTTTGTCCAACCTTGAATATATGCCATAGACCAACTCTTAGTCTATTATTCACTCTTGCATCCTCCTTGAGCTTGGGCCAACTCAATTCCATGGATATGCATCGATGCCAACATTGCATGTTGCATCTGTCACTTTGGCCATGTTTTGCCTTTCCTCAATGAAGCTTCATTGTCTCGGCCAATAAGCTTCATCACTTAGCCAAATGTGTTTATAATGTAATGCTGCACTTGCACTACATTGGCCCTATGGGTTTATGCCATTCTTGACACTTGCAAATCTATACAGTAATACCGCTATTATGGCTTACGTTGCACTATTATAGCTTACGTTGCGCTATTAGGGCTTCGCATTGCACCATTACGGCGGAACTCTGACTTGGCCTACAACTCTGTAACGCGTAATCATTGTGCGTCACTTGCAGTACCGTCATAGACCTCCCCCACCTAATCCGTTCAACGTCCTCGTTGGACGCGACCCGCATGAACACCATACTTGTCTTAACTTTGCTTCACTTGCTTTCTAACCTTTTCTGAAAATCTGCAAATACTTTTGGCTAACACTTGCCAATGGTCCCCTCTGATTGCATCCGCATCACTTAGCTTTGTTGCTTTGCTACTGATCTCATATCTTTGAGCCACATCTCGGAGTTGTGCACTACGCTTATGCTATTACTCAAATTATGCATCAATACCCAAATGCAAATCTGAAATTCTTCTTAGCCAATTCCCCTTAGTTTGAATTTCGCCTTGAATCATTTACACCTAAGTGTACGCACTAAATGATTCTTCTTCTACTGATCACCATTATCATTGCCATAGTCTCACGCTTTCCGACTTTGCCTTATTATCATACTCAACATGATAAGAACTTATAAACGACTTGGCCTCATTTTCAATCAATTTTGCTGGCAACCCGCCTTTGAACTGTTGTTCTCCGTGATCCTCATCAAGCACGTCACAAAGCAAATAAGGGTTCTCTTGCATAAGACACCCGCATTCCATACTCCATGCCTCGCCAAACTCTGACTATGCAAATATCATTCAAGAACTCATTTCTATGAACCTAGCCATTAAGTATAAGTTATATACTTATGCCATCTTGCATACTCGTACTCATGACAAGTTTTCCTTGCTCAACTTCCATACAGCAAAACTATTGAGTCGCACAGCCCATTTACAAAACTGTGACTAACTATCTCTTGGAAATAACATAACTAACCCTTTAGCTGTCCATAAGCCATGCTTTCAAAGCCAATATGTCTCCAAATACTTCTTTGAACTGGATTTCTAATTGCCTGGAAAGTGTGTGTCTTTCTATAAGGCCATGAGTTCTACCCAACTCATGCTTGTTGATAAAATGATTTCTAACTTGTTGTATTGCTTGCACCGTCATTCCATCCGCCATCGTGCCATTTCGCAATCTCTAAAACAAAGAACATCACTTCTACATCAACTAGGACCCATGTCCTATGCTTTGCTTATTAACTTTCAACTTGTCTTGTCATTTCATACGTTAGGATAAGTATGCTACTTGCAGCATCTCCCCATGAACTAGCTTTACATCGTCAATAAACAGGCAAGATTTTATAAACGAAAACACCTTCATTCATTACTTCTCTTACATGACAATACCATGTACCATTACATGATTGATCCACTTGATCAATTTTGGAAAGATAAAACTTCATCAACAAAGCAACTTGATTACACCAAAGCAAAGTATATACAAACTTGAAGACTCAAATAAAAGTTTGTACAACTAAGATCTACACACGTAGTTTGCAACATAGAACAACTCAAGCTACATAAAACAAGGACAAAAACACTCCTGTTTTGGCATTCAAAGTGTTGTCAATGGAGACAACAACACTTTACTTGTTTTAGCTTAGTTTCTTTTGTCGAAGTTAGCGACCACTTCGCTACGAGGTATCTTCCTTGAACCTTCACTTCGGCCTTCACGAGTCTTGCTCGAATGATTCCCATAATCATCCCCAACTGATACATTGAGTTGCGCCTTGAGTGGACAGCTTCTAGCGAAGTGTAAACCTTTGCAAATGAAACATCCCCTAAACTTCCGAGATGAAGGGAGAAGTTCCTATTCCTTAGGTTCATGCTTGCGCTTACTGCCAACAAATTTTTCCTTTCCTTTGGCTTTTCCTTCGCAGTTTTGCACATCTTCAGTCGTTGTGCTATTGGAAAGCTCTCTTAGCGTCTGCATAGTCATCTGGATACTATGCACTTTCCGCTTCTTAAGTTCAGCAATCACACTTGAACTTGCGCCAGCCAGCAATTGGAACATCTGATCTTCTTCACTTGATGTAGTTTTACAAGTGGTAAGTAGAGTATCGTTCACTCGGACTTTTTTAAAGATTTTGATTTTAGACTTAATAAACAAAACACTAGAACTAGCAAAAATATATAAAATATTTTAACAAAGTTGAGAGTTACTGGGACTCGTGGATTTCACCATTTCTCATATTCATGTGGTTCGTAAATTAATCCTAGGATATTTATGGCTCAAATAATAAAATTTATTGACTCTTAATATTTGCCAAGATAGATTTTTGAAAGCAATGACTGTAAATCGAAAGCATGGGACATCAAATCATTTAAGCTAAGCATGACCCATCAATTGAAATAACAATCACTCAATAAAAATCATAAAACAATTATAAACAGTGCAAAAAGTAAATAAGAATTAACTCAAGTTACCACATATATGAAATCCAGATTCCTCCTTCATCCCAGCGATGGGGTTTAGCTCTTCATATCAAAAACACGCACAAAATAATAATCCATAGCTCAAAAAGGTGTTTTATTGAAGAAATTGTATAAAACAGAGATTTGTAACGTTGTAATGGTGTTACAGACGTCACTGTTACAAGTTTCTAAGACTGTCGAAGAACGATAGTTGTTTGACTCGCCGTTGTATTTAAGATCGCCATCATGAGTCCTGTTTCTTCGTGTTCTTCAGAACGACACTTCTGAAGTGTCGTCAGCAACTTCTCTTCTTCTTCTTCTTCTTGCTGCTACAACTCCTCTGCAGCTTGATTTACTGCCTCCAATCGACCCCAAACTCTCCGACCTCCTTTGCTCGACCTCCCAAGCCAGCCAATATATACACAATGGCCTTTTGGTGCAAGAAATTTCTTGGAATAAATTTTTCTTTTCCCTCCTATAAGTCACGTATAATATCCCCTTCAAATCTTCTTACGCGTCTCGATTAGTTGTATCTTCTCCAAACTTGGTAATATGAATCCTAAGAGGATATCTTCTCCTCTGTTTACTTGAACACTTCCTTGATTAAGAAACTACCAAAGCCGTAACTTGAGTTTTCCATTTTTGAACGAAACTTGATAAGGAAATAGATGATTTCTTCCTGTCCAAATCCTTCACAATCCCCGTTTTGTCGAGACAGGTTATTTCCAAACGATTCCCATGAAAAGTCCGACCAAATCTCCTATTAATGTTCGCATGAAATTCCCGTGAATATCACAAACTTCGACATATTCTCCGATACCCTGTTTTAACGAGATATATGTACAAATCTTCTTTCCTTACAAAACCAACTAGATTACCAACCCTGTTTATGTTTAACAGGCCCAAAACAATTGAGGTCCATGAGAAAGTCCGAGTATAATCTCTTTAAATCCTCCCAAAAATGCGAACTCTAATCTGCCTCTCGTCTGGTAAATTTTCCCGCCAAAAGTGAAATTTCAAACAAAGAGGATGAGTGCCCCTTATCCGGAATAGGGGTGTGAATAGCAAGTGGTTACCCCTTATTAACTGGGTACCCCTTATCCAAAATGAGGATCCGAATAGTAATTTTCTCCCATGAGCGCAAATACCACTTTTCGAGCCAATTTTCCCGCAAAACGTTATTTCTCCAAAAACACCTACAAAGCCATAAAATACCAAAATAAGTGCAAAATCGAGTACTAACATTACAGAGAATTGAGACTAAAATAGACACATAAATGCGTCTATCATCACTGATGCCACACGTCTCTTGCACCAATGCAAAGAAGTTTTCAACATAGGACTGTGGTGTACTTGTCATTCTTAGCCTACGTAAACTTTCTCTTGCATACCAAGCACCATTGCTTGGCCAGAACTTACATCTCAGTCCATCTTTCATGTCATTCCATGACATAGGATTGGCATAAACAGCAGCTTCATCTTCTTGCAGCATAGTTCTCCACCAAACCTTTGCATCACCACCAAGGTAATTGCCATGAGAGTTACTTTTTGTCCTTCCCGGTTCCATTCGCCTCAAAGTATGCCTCAACGTCATACAAGAAATTCTCAATTTCTCTAGCATTTCGGAACATGTGTAAATTCTTGGCTCGGAGACTCGATTAGAGCTTTCTCCATGCACGTTTGCCCATACAAACATGCCGTTATCGATTAACCCGCGAATGCTTGCCACTTCCTCGACATCCGCTTCGCATGGCTTGTTAGTATGGTTTTTATGTCACCGAATTGCACCTTCAATTCAAATCACTTCAAGATTGGTTTCGCAATTCAAAAGGGTTGTATCGTACACCTTGTCTTCCACAAAGACTTACCCCCGCCATCGAATTCTTTAAACCAATCTGACGTTCTTCCTTCAAGTAGGTCTAGCCCGTCATTCTCTTTAGAAACAAGAGGATTTTCAATGCCATCTGCACTGAAGTCAATGGTTAGATCACCAAGATCACCATACTCCTCAAGTTGATCAAACGAACCCGTAGTTCTTCGTCGATCATCATGCTATTAGAACTCATTTCTAATGCAAAACTCTGAAAGTAATGCGCCACTTACTTTCTCACAGGAAAATAACTTTAGAGAGAAAGAAGTACTAGTGTATTATCCAACAAATACACTCGAACTGTGTACCAAACACAGCTCTGATACCCGACTGTCACACCTCCAAAATGCCTTTGTAAATTTCCGCGATAGTGTAATTCGGTAGCACAAGTGGTTCTGTGAATAACTTCACCCAATTGGACTTCAGCCTTATAAGTTTGTACCAATACAAACAGCCAACTCTTCAAGTTTATCAACGGAAGTCTTTAACCTTCTTTCTCTTCTCAAAACTCATCAAATACACCCCATAATGCATTCAATCTTTGCCATAATTTACCAACAACAAATCAGCCAACCAAGAACACTTAGAACATGACACAATCAACTCATTTTATTGCATCAAAGGGAATAAATACAAAACTTTCCCACTTGGGGACTTACATGCGACTTCAAACCAAGTCTTAGTCCTACAAAAACTCTCATATTCACTCACATATGCAAACCTCACTCTCACATATGTTCTCTATGCAAGCCTGCCGAATTTTCCTCTCCTTAGCACTATTTATACAACAGCTTTACTTGGCCAAACCGTGCATAACCGTTACACACGCATGGGACAGCCATCTGTCCCATAAAGCAGTTCTGCCTACCGCCAATAACTGTGCTAACTGGCCAGTTCTTCTCCAACTCGTGCCAATTCTCTAACACCTGTTCTTTAGCAGTTAGAACTCTTCTCCCACGCTTATAAACTCATTTATAACCGCTTCTCTTCATCACGCATCATTGGCATGCTTGTGAAACTCGTAACTGACATGCAACCGTCACTTGAGCAATATTGCACCACTTTTTTTGGCATAATGGATTCTGCCTTGCGCCCACGCTCATCCATCTTGGTCCTGCATGCTTATCATTCTAAACTCATGCAAAGACATTCCTTAAGCTTCATACACCGATGCCAGCTCCTTAGGCTCACTCTAGTTGCTCATGCGTCATATATGCTTCACTTCGCCAATTAGCTTGACAACAGCAATGCAACTCTTGCATTACCAACTTGTTTTCATTATTCAAGCTTTGGCCAAACTTGAATATATGCCATAAACCAACTCTTAGTCTATTCTTCACTCTTGCATCCTCCTTGAGCTTGGGCCAACTCAATTCCATGGATATGCATCGATGCCAACATCTCATGTTGCATATGTCACTTTGGCCATGTCTTGCCTTTCCTCAATGAAGCTTCATTGTGTCGGCCAATAAGCTTCATCACTTAGCCAAATGTGTTTACAATGTAATGCTGCACTTGCACTACATTGGCCCCGTGGGTTTATGCCATTCTTGACACTTGCCAATCTATACAAAGTAATACCGCTTATTATGGCTTACGTTGCACTATTATAGCTTACGTTGCGCTATTAGGGCTTTGCATTGCACCATTACGGCGGAACTCTGACTTGGCCTGCAACTCTGTAACGCGTAATCATTGTGCGTCACTTGCAGTACCGTCATAGTAATCCACTAAATACTGCAATCTTACTTCAAGCTTCTGCTGGTTTGAATCAACTTAATCTAGTTTGCTATTAGTGAAGTTTAAGTTCTTAACAATTTTGAGTTATGTGTCAAAATTTCGAGTACCACTAAGTTTGAATCAAAAAGGTTAGTGTCATAATTTGGGCTGTCTTTAACAATTTTTTTTCCTACTAGATCTATGTTCACAAAATTGGTTAAAAAGACCAAAATCAAAATTTCCTGGGTGAAAAGGACAGTTAGATTTAGATACTGTTTAAATGGACAAAAATTTAAAAATAGGCGGTGATGTAAACTCCGCTTTCATCTTGTCCATTTTTAAATATTTTTTCTTATTTTTATTTTACACAGGATGCATCCAGTTTCATCCTTGCTATTTTTTAAGTTTAAGCCATGATGAATCCAGTTTCATCCTTGCTATTTTTTCTTTGTCCATTTCACCCATAAAATTTTTTACTCGTCCATTTGAACCGTGTTTTAACTTTTTTTGGACAAATGACCCATTTTCCGATCTATGTTTAGGCATAGAGGAATTAACTTGGATAGTGAGGAGTGTTTCCTCTGCAACTACTTCTACATCGCACCTACTCGTTCGTAATTTGCGACTTTTTCATCAATGATCTTCGAATTTCATGGCCTTTGCTGGCAACAGGTCATCAACTATTTAACGCATGGGACTGGGATGTTATGAGAGCGCGGTATAAGGAGATTTGGAACATTTCACATTGCGCTATACTCTGGCATATTTGGAAGGAACAAAATCACCGAGTATTTGGAAGAAGGCTAATGTTTGTTTACGAGACTATTATTTCTCTGATACCGACGATTGTTCTTTGGTGTTGCGATGCTGACACTTTCAAATTCATTGACAGTAGTCTCATATTGCAATATTTGGAAACAACCATTCACTTGTAATAAGATCTTTTGATCCTTTTTTTGGGCATAGCCCCTTTTAATAACCTTTTTCTCTTCTAAAAGAATTTAATCCAAAGAATTTCAGGTCACGCATCTAAGAAAGGATTCGTATAAACAAAGAAAGAAACAAAAACTCACCAAAATGCTGAGTGGCGCATGGAGAATCAATCGACAATCTTTTTATGTCACGTATGTTTCTTCAATTATTTAAGTGAATAAATGATGTGATTCACCGATCTAGCCAATGATTATCCAACATTAATACATTTTTTTATAAATGAGATATATAAGTAAGGTTTAGAAGTCAATTAACCGTGCATAGCATTAGGAAAAGAAGATCAACCGTAGACGCAATGGACACTAATATGGAAATGGGAGCTTGTGGTCAAGAATGTCAAAATGGAAGTACAAAAACTGGTCGTTAAACCATCTAAAAATCCCATATCATCTTTCTCAGTGTAGACGAGGCAAATAGTACCTTCCAAGCTACATAAAAGAATCCAAACGTTCGGCTGATATGCACGTGATGCCCAATAGAAGTATGGCCTAATTCATCATGAAATTAGAGAACAACCAGGCTTGGACCTTTTTTCCCTACAACGTTAACTTTCAGCCAAATGCCCAACCTGTACAAGAACCAGTCGGAGAAAGGTGATCCCAGATGGTTACTATGCAACATTTAATCTTTCCATGTCTAATAAAGTCGTCAATTTCCTCCAACATCTACACTCTTAGAAATTTCAAATTTGTGTTGTTCACTCTGAAATCATGCAATATACACGAAATCGCAATGGAGTTGGATTATTCGTATTCACTATATATATAATCGGAATACATTTAAAGCTTTTTGATCATGGCATTTTTTTAGTGCCGTGGATTATAGTGCACGCCAAACACGAGAGCTACTATATGTGTGAGAAGTTACTATATGTGTGAGAAGTTCATAAAATCATACTGCTAAAACAACAACAACAACATTATGAATTAAGATTACCATATGTGTTAGAAGCATTAATCTTTTCACATGTTGGATTGTTTCCTCTAGCTCTATCCTACTTTTCCAAACAATCTTGAGTTTCTTCATTTCATAATGGCCAACAATAACTCAAACAATTAGCTTTGATATCGTATGTCTTCTCTCAAAATGTGTTTATAGTATATTTTAAAAATAAATTAAAAGTAAACATGAAACTATACACGCTACCTTAAAGGACTCAATAAGACAAGATAAAAACTCTTCAATTCCTACACAATATGAGCAATCGAAACTTAATGACTTGAAATTGTACTAAAAACTTAATGTGAGCAACAAAAATCTTACCAAATCTTCAGTTGCCCAACCACTACCTTTTTGTCTGTAAACCTTGTCAGTAAGAAAAACAAAATTATGAGTTTCTTTCTTTATAACCAATAATCGGTTCTCCAAGATATGTTGATTATGTTTATATGGATTTTTTTTCGTTTGTGCAACAAAAATAGGAATGATCTCCCCCAATAGTTTTACTTTTCTTTGTTGTACTCCAACAACACCGTCACCTCAAAAATCAATATATCCACAATAGTTTTACTTTGAACTAGTGCTAGATCTTCTCAAAAGTATAATTGGGAGCTCTTATTTGAAATAGGTTGGGTGAAGAATAGCTAGAATAGATTGCTAGAACACAAAGAAGAAGAGTGGGGATTTTATACAAATATTCGACCGTTGAACGGTCATTTTTTTTTTCAAAAAAATATAGACTCCCACCCGGTCCTTAACCATAAGAAAAAAAAAATTATTCGGAAAGTGAGTGTGCCGATGGCATATCCAGTCAGCCTACTCCAGAGCAACCACCTCAAATCTATGAAGAGCAACCACCTCAAATCTATGAAGTATCATCTCGACTTCAGAGAGATGTGAACCTAAATAGTTCCCATAGTAAGTTTTTTGTACCATCACAAATATAAGGATGTTTTTGCTCTCCATAGGAGTTTCCTTTTCAGAACTTTGATTATTATTTACTAGTAAGGACACATGTGTGATGCACATGTTTGAATTGGATTCTTTTAACAACACCAAATTTGATAATAATGGAAAAAAAAAATCTTTAAAATTTTTTTTTAATATCCTTGTTTGTACTCATTACGTAGATAATTTAAAGAGTTTTCCAAATATATTAATTTTGCAAAAATCCGATGTGTATTTTTAAAGATATCTAAGTTTTAATTTTTTTAATCTATTTTTAAAACAATGGCATTCCTGTAAATATACAAATATTAACTAAAAGCTTAGTTAATGGGGTATTATTGTCATGTGAAAAGGCTTCACCAAAATAAGGCTTCACCAAACAATTACCTATTTTCTTTATATTAGTAAGATTTATTTCTGAAATTTGAACCCCAAACTAATTTTTTAACATTTTGGTAAGTCTTATGTGGTTAGTCCGGCACCACAAACAACACAACCAAATCGACACAAGGTTAGAATGCATACAAGGGTAGTTCGGTAACTTAATTGCCATCTTAAAAACCTAAAGCAAAGCTCACTTCAGTTCTCTGTAAATCTCATCTTCCTTCACTATACTGCGCCGTTTCCATCTTCTATTCCACCACCACCATTATTAATCATCACCACCACCACTAAACCAATCAATGGGTTATAAGTGGAATCCTGGTTTTGTGTCTCATTTGCCTGGGAGAGACGAAGGAAAAATGGTTGATTTGAATATTATCCTGTATGACCGGAATTGAAAATGGGATTTTTATAAACAAATTCCACGGAACGATAATCTTCAGATGTGATGGTGTAAGTATTAACAAAGTTCTAAAATCAGTTTTGAATTAAATTTTTTAATTTTTTTGTTTTGAGTTCTTTTTTTTTGTATTTAATAATATTATTTTAAATAAAAATACAAATTATTCAAATGGATTCTCATCCGACAAAAAACTGGTCGGCTAGGCTCCAACCCCTTTTTAGACATAAATTAATTCCTCTTGTTCCTAATGCAGAGATCTGGCGTGGGGAACCAATCAATCAAACCGACATGGAAGCTTATTAAAGAGCTACATTCCTGCCATCAAAAGCATTTGTAAGTATTGACAAATCCACTCTATTTACCAAAATAAAATAAAATTAGTCCTGCAACTCAATGACTAGATCATTTGAAAACATGATAACATGTCATTATTTACGGTTGTCCACATTGTTGGCTGACATTCCAAAACTAAAATGTGATGTTGAATTGTTAAAACAAGGGTTAATTAAAAGTTGATATTTGTTTGTGCATATGGGAACGTTTAAGATGTGGTGTTCTGGTGACAGATTAAAAAATTCAGCTAGAGAACAATCCAAACTGTTGTAACCAAATTGTACTCTATTCAGGAGAGCTGTATTCCTTTAGGTGGTCCTTAGCGTGAGATTAGCCAAGTTATAGGAATGCCTTTCCAAACCGACTAACACATAAGTGTGGAGAGAGGTGTCTGACTATAGTCTTGAATTTTCACATTAGCGGTTACTTGACACAAATCAGGTATTTACTTGTATATGTAAACGTTTACTATGTCGTTTTCTAGTAATGATTGTTTTCAGAACTAGAGATATATACAACAGTCCAGATTGTTACAACCAAAAATGTATTCAGCTCAGGAGGACCCAACAAGAAATGTTGCTTTCAGAGTTGTGTAGTATCTTAGATTAGGTGCTACTGGATTTCTGACTAAATTATTTTGCTTTCATCTGATTACACATTTTTCTTGTTCAATTATATCATCAAAACTATTCCTATCTTCTTGAAATTGTACTGTGAACGTATACTATATCATGACTTTGTAGTTTTATTATTATCCAGAAATACATTATAAAATGGAAATGCAATAGATTCAACATAGCTTGCAATGGTTCTTCCTGAATTGTGGTGCTGAAAAGAAGCAAGTTAACATTAGGAAATCAAATTCTAATTGATAATGCTTAAAGACCCTTTTTGTAAAGATGATGACATAATGAATGAATTTTCTTATGAAACCCCTTGAGATCAAGTTGTAGTTAAAAAGCTTAGGTACAGTGCTTTTGATACCGATGACATGTTGGATGAATTATCTTATGAAACCTCTTGGTCTACACCAATAGGAACCTTGAAGCGTATGTCATTTAGCCTCATCTTGCAATTTCGTCTAAAAATTGCTAAAAGATTTAACATAAAATTAAACGTATGGTCAGTGATATATTTTTCTGATTACCATAATGACTACTCTTCTCATTAATGGTAAGTCCGTTTTTTTTTCATTTTCATTAATATTTTTTCTAAATTTTAGTTGTTCACTTGATTTTTGTGGAAACTTCTTGATCATCTGGAATATAGAGCAGAGGGGTTTTGTATTCCGTCCTACATATAAATGGATCAGAAGTTAGCAATGAAACATCAATTTCTTAGGGTTTTCTCATTGTTATTGTCTTGCTTTCTGGTTACTTTATTCTGCACATTTTGGGGACTTCAGGTCATATCTCTGAATGGCGTTTGGGATTTTCCAAATCAAGGACACACTTAACCTTCTTTCTAACAGCCCCATTTAAATCAGCCTCAAACTTACCCTTCCTCGTAAAAATGAGATATTGGGTTTGATATGCAAAGTTAGATAAATACAACATGATTTTTCTTTATTTGAACTTTGTTGAAAATCTAGCTTCTGAACTGCGATATTAGTTGAAAAGAATGAATATAAAGTTTTCATTGGTAGGATTTGTTGAAAAGTTTTGTTTTTTGTTGTTTCATGTGCTAGTATACTGATACTGATTGTGGTGTATGTATGCATATCATGTCGAGTGCTATATATGGTTTTTGGGAGCTGAAAGTTCGTATATACAGTGGGTTAAGCCAAATAACAGTGTCTGATAGGATTCTATCTCTGTTCTGTGCTGTTCTTTGGTGATATAAATGCTGGCTCAGTGAATGTACGTTATCTTGGTCTTGTTGAGATTCTTGAAACTATGAAAAAAGTGTCGTCCCGATGTTCCCTGGTTTAATACATGAGCACTTATTTGATGAAATTCTAACGAATACAAATGTAGCCAATGTGAAAGGTTGTGACCCATATCTACTTGCAAGTCGGATAGTTAGGTTTGATGGTTGTTCAAGTAGTTGTTTTTCTCGCAGATAAGATGTTGTCGTTATAACTGGTTGTGTTAATTGTCTAATTAAATTGATGGTTGTTTGTTGCAGGTTTTGTTTGCTGAGGCATGGAAACATGCGCTATCCTAAAAGTTCCAAACCAAGAACAGCAGTTCCCAAGGGTCTGAAGGTGGGACGCACAACAGATATCAGATTTCATATTCGAGTCCGACATGTCATAGTTTTCAGTAAGATTTTAAACTACTTTACTATTACTTGAGTTCTTTTGATAGTTATAATGTTTATTAGGTTTCCTGGTTTCCATCTAGTACGTGTAATTCAAAATGACATATGCGTTTTGTCATGTGTATACTCAGTTACATATGTATTTCAACTGAATTTCTTTGCTTTAAATCTATTACATACACTTCAAGGTTGATTAATAATGATGACTCGCATGATAAGTAATACAACGACGAGGTATTTAAAACCTTTAGGTATACTTACATGTATCTTTGATTGCTTCACTTATTACATTGCTGGATTCTGTGCAACTGATCCTAAATAAGGAACTAGTAATAGCTTGGAGTTCATGATGTCCATCCATAGAAAGTTAGCTAGGATGTTGGATGCAGTATTATGAGAATTGTCTCAACAGTCCACCACACATATATTAATTCTACCACTTTGGATGCAGTATTATGAGTCTAGATCTAAATGATTAAATCTAATGGCTTGATACATTAGAGTTAGGCTCCTATAAAAAGACCTCAAGTCCTTCGACACAAACAGAACTTTCATAGTCTTCATTTCTTACCCAATCTAGAATTTACATCTCTAGCTCCCCGTATTTCAGGGATAACCTGTTTCTATTCAATTTTTTGCAATTCATAGTTATGAATGAAACTCATGCCTATGATCAGCATTGCGGTTTCTTCTCTCACTTTTCATTAATTTTTGTTTGCATTTTCATCTTACTCATCATAAATTTAACTGTTCAAATTGAATGTTTACTGATATTCTGTTTTCAACAGGTGAGAATGACAGATAAAAAGAATGACCTTAAAATATGCTGCTCCAAAAGCAACCAATATGGTGGTCATGGTATGGAAAGAGTTGCAGCACCTGTATTATCATTTTTTGTGCTAACGGTTTGACGAAATCGTTTACCAACGATTCTTGTCTCCTTAGAGTACCTCCCTGAACTTCAAAGCTACTAGTACTGTGAGAACCATTGAATTTAAGGCAGAAGGTGAATGAGAAACCCTGTAACTACGATTCTCCTCTCAAGAAGTTTTCCTTTTATCTGTGATGCCTATATATCCTCTCTGGGTTGGAGGCAAATGTAATTGCATTACTGGAATCGAATCACATGTTGAGTAATGTACAAATTTCATTCCACTTGAAAGCAAATGCCAACCAGCCAGTAATGGTCAAGTTATCTTTTGTACATGTTTAGGTTCCTCCAGCTAAAAATAATACATCATGTTTAGGTCTAATCTAAATAATAAAGAGTTGAAAACACCATTCAACATTGAACCTTTTTATTGCACACAGAAGAACAACCAAATAGAAATGGTTCCACCTATTTGCCACCCACATTTTTCTTATTTGCCACCACCTTAAAATTTCTAAAACAATTTTACTTTTCAATTATAACTTTTCCTATTAACCACCTGTAAAAAGTCAAATATGTTTGACTATAGTTTAAGCAGCTATTATTCTTCATCTTCTCTTGTCTCCCTTTTCAGCAAACACACATTAATAAACTTTTGTCAAATCATTTTTGTTCATCAAAAGCTAATGATATTTTTTAATAATACAACAGCAGAGACAAGAAGAGAGGAAGAAGAAGAGAAAATTGATTGAAGAAGAAGTAACTCGTTTTGTTTGTTTTAAATTGATTGCAAGCCAGGTGTTCTGTTATGAATCCGTAACTTCTTGCGTTCCCTTTTCAGAACTTATAAAAATGGTAAGACTATGTAGCTGGTTTGTTTTGTGTTAATTGGTGATTTGTTTATTTTTTTATTTTAAGAACTCTGTTGAAGAGGTAGTTACGTAGTAGTGGTGGTGAAGATTCATCATCAATTCACTCTTTATTTAAGCAACAACAAATGGATTAGGTTTTCAGTACCCATAGTACTGTTTCAGCGCTAAAAATTGACAACCACAATTGCACATGGGGTTTACCCATGAATATTTCCATAAATTCCGCTTCATGTGAATGTAGCTCATCAACATCTACACTGTTCACAGTTTATGTGAGCCCGAGATTCATGCCCAACAACTACAGCGATCATTTCATAATGAGAATAATGCGAAGAGTTATCCAGTTCTACGGCGTCTACGAATTAAATGAGTTATATCTTCTCATTTAAAAAAAAATCGTTAAAAAAGATAGTGAACTGAGATGGGTGGAGATCGGGGAGAAGGAGACGGTGGTGGGGAGGAGAAGGCGACAGTGGTGGGAGAAGAAGAATAGATGTTTTAGAGCATCTCCATGAGAAGGTGGAAGATTTATTTTTTAGTGACACATAGGATTTTAGACCTTCATTTTTAACTAAATCCATCTCCAACCGTAGGTCCTATAAAACATGAGGGATGAAATACTAATTTTGAAGGTTTTGAAGAAAGTCTTATCTTGACCTACGGAATGACGTGCATGTCATATTTTTTATTTTGAATAATTAATTAAAAAACAATTAAACGGCTAAGATTTCATCACATAAGATTTTGTAAGGGTCAAACCTCTATACTGCTGGAGATGGTTTTCTAGTCATGGGGTCCTATATTTACTATATGTACGATTCTTTTAAATAAGGGTCTCAAAAAAAATTACACGTAGGAGTTTTAACACCCGCTGTTGGAGATGCTCTTAGGGTTTATTTCTTTTGGTTTAGTATTTGTGTGGTGGGGGTGTAAATAAAAAGTTAAAGAGTAATATTTAGTATATATTCTACAATTTATGGGTGTTAAATAGGATAAATGAGAGTGGCAAATAAGATAGGTGGCAAATAGGAAAAGTGCGGGTGGCAAATAAGGTATAGGTGTGCAGTGCAAGCTTGGAATGATTTAAGTAGGATTTTTCTAGAAGACTGGAAGTCTAGAACCATCCATGTGCAGAGTTTGTTAACCTGAACCATCTAACAAGAGATCAGCAAGAAGTAATTACTTAGGATCCTTTCCGTGAGTTTGGGTTGCCCATGAATCAACAGATTTCGTATAATTTTGAACTATGTTGCACAGACACGGACACGAGACACAGTTACGACACGACACGGTTACGGGGACACGTTAAATCTCAAAAATATTGGTTACGGGGACACGTTATATGTATTACACACATCATTAAAATGAGATTCTACAACAATCTACACAAGATAATAATTATTTTTATTTTTCAAAATACTTGATTACTAACAAATAAAATTAATAATAATAACATTTTGATCAAGTTTTTCATAAATAATGTTTGGATTTGACTAAAAGACGACTAAATTAGCTTTGCATTTAATTTATTTTGATTTTCCATATCAAAATTAATCATTTATGGTGTGTCCAAAAGTGTCCAAATAGTGTCCGTAAAGTGTCAAATGTCGATTTTTACGCGACACGTGATGTGGCGTGTCGTGAAGTGTCGTAACCATGTCGTGTCCGATTATGTGTCCGACACGGTTACGGCATCTTTCTAGGCTTGTCCGTGCAACATAGATTTTGAATTAAGAACATCATATATAACGGGCCTAGAATCCATGTGGGTCTGGCTGATGCTCTGCCTCACGTCTCAAGGGCCATTTAGGGTGCTAGGGTTCACTAAGATTACCATACTCATAAAAACAACTTCAAACACTCAACCAGTTACGGCGGCGCACAGATTACAATCCTCCGTTAACAATCTTCTTCTTCACCACCAGGACCATCATCACCACCCCTTAATAAATGGAAAATGGGTTCCGTGTCTCATGAACCATGGAATTGGAGGAAGAGAAAATGGTTGATTCGGATATGAATCGGTATGAGCCGAATCGGAAATTGGGGATTTCATAAGCTGTGAGTAGAAATCTGTTCATTATTTCCAGATTCAGTATAGATCGAGTTCCTCTGCAAAAGCATGATCTTGAAATGAATGTTTCAGGTGATAATGGGGTTTCTGTCAATGATCAAACATATAGTCAATTGATAGCATGGAGGAAGGAAGAGAAAATGGTTGATTTGGGATGTTAATCGGTACGAGAGAACTCGGAAATAGGGTTTTCATACGAATACACGAAATTTGTTTACCGCTTCAATCAAAGGATACTTGTGTGTTGATAATTGTGGTTTCCAGTGCACTCCTAAGCTGCACCATCATCACTGATCATGTACCTGCTACTACTTCTCTAATAAAGTACTCGATTCAGAATAATAATTTTGTCTATTGATTTCTTATGAGATTTACCGATATTTGACATCCAATCACCAAGTTCAATCAGATCGGAAACTCTCTTAACTTTGGGTTTGAAAACTCTCCAGCTTTGAATGGGTCTGTTCTGCCAATTAAAAATTTGGGAGGAAATCGAACTGGATCTCAAAGTTATATATCTCTTGTTTCAAAGATCCTTCAGCTACTTCAGCTTCTTCAATTAAACTTGCTTTTGAAGAACCTAGAAAGGATGTCAATGAATTTGCATTTTTCTCTTCAGGTGAACACATAGCTATCTGTGAATCTTTTTTAGTTGGTTATTTAGTGGGAATGAGGCTTGATTTCAATTTTGTAAAAGAAAACTTAACTTCTCTCTGGAAAACCAAAGGTGATTTCTCCATGACTATTCATGGAGAACAAGCCTTCATGTTCAAATTTTCTCTTGAAGAAGATATGGCCAGGGTTTTGGAATTAGGATCAGTGCATATTGCTAAGAAATTGTTTCTTATTCTACCTTGGTCTCCTTTAGAACAACAGATTGATTCAAGAAATTTCGTACCAAACACCCTAATGAGGTTGATCTGTATGTGGAGTCAGGAGATGAATGCTAGTGATGTTGCTCAAAGCACCAAATGGGATATCTAAATTCAACAGAAAACAATTCCAGGCTGGATCCTGTGGTGATCATACAACGAATGGTTATGAAAGGGAGCAGAAAACTAATGCTGCTGCTAACAAAAGACGTGCATCTCGGAAAGCGGCAATTGGACTACCAACACGTGTGCGAGTTGAAGTAGAAATTGGAAACTGAAGTGCACAAGTACTCGGCGAGCTGCATTCCTGTCATCAAAAGCATTTGTAAGTTCTCTCTTTACCGGAAAAATTAGTGGTGTTTGTGCTGTATGCCTGGACAGTAGTGTGTGAAAGCATGTTCTTTATGTAGTGAGAAGGCATGTTTCTGACCATAGTTTTTAGATTGTTAACTTCAGCTAGAGAATACTCCATACTGTTGCAAATAAAATGTACTCTATTCAGGATGGCCTTATCAAACAATGTTACATCCAAGTTGTGTAGAATTTTGGATGCTAAAATGTACTCTATTCAGGATCGTCCAGTGAGGAAAGGCGATCTGTGTATTGGAAGAGGTGGAATGGGGAGTGTAGAGTGTAAAGTCATCGAGACTAATCCATCAGTGTACTGTGTTATTGCCCCAGATACTGAAATCTTTTGTGAGAGAGAGCCTGCACTACAAGAAAACATGGTTTAAGCGACCAAAATATTAGCAAGAGCCCAAAATTGTAGACGCTTTAGGAGGTTGAGCAACCAAACTTGCAACCACCTGACCATTTGGCTGCTACAACTCTATGTCCATTAATTCTTAGCCATTACCAGATGTGTTTGGTCGGTAGATCCCTTTTTCAAGTAATCCACAGCGATTAAAAAAGTGCTCGTGTAGCTCTTTACATTCAGGCACAGCATTGTAGCAACTCAAAAATAAATGGGCTCGACCAGTTTTTTTTTTCGTAGGCATCACACCATAGTATCGATCCAATCTCAAATATGAAAAATTTACTGGAAAATTTAGGGGATATGAGAATCAAGTGCTAGTGATAGCAAAATATGAGATAGCCATTTGATACCATAGTATTGATCCAACAGTTTGGGATAGGCATTAGAGATCATAGTATTGATCCAACAGTGTACGTAGTATGAAAAATCAGCTGGAAACATTAAAGTTCTGATTCACTGTGATCAAATGTTTGGACACGCAAAATTGAATTTTTAATGTAATCAAGTGCTAGTGATAGCCACGGAAAACTTCAGTCAAAATTCAAACATCCAATTCATGGATTAAAACATCCAAACAAATTAAAAACATCTAATTCATGGATTCAATTGCACCAAAGAAAAACTCGAAAGGGCTTAGCCCGATGGGTGCACAAACAAATTAAAAAATCCAATTCATGGATCCAATTGCACCAACAAATTCCCTAGAAGTTCTTAAATCTTTAAATTGAAACAAGAACTTACAGTTACAGCAATGTATAAGCTTGTATCCTCATCATACCATATTCCGTTAGTACCTGTAAGATACACCCATCTCTAGAAACATTGACCTGGGAAGAAATTTTCCAAAAATGCAACAATTTCAAACAAAACAAAGAAAGAAAATCCCATAATCCGAAAACAACTAAAATCATCGACATTCAATCGAGAAAAATATGCCTACCATATAAAAAGCTAGCTTTACCAATTTGAACTGAAATCAAACAAGCAATAATTATAAGCAAATTAATACAAGAACATTCATTCGATTTCAATAGCAATGAAAAGGAAGAAACATCCAGGAAAATTTCTAACAAGACCTAATTGAAGAAATTCATAGACAAGCAAAACCCAATAATTGAATTTTCTTCCTTTCATAAAGGCAATTTGGGCATTGTGTTGGTCTGTCAGATCGATTCATGAGAAAATTGTTCATAAATACGTTGTGGGCCTGGTGTTAGTGGTGAAGATTTGGTGGAGGCTTTGGTGAGTTCTTTTTCAGACGGAGAAGGCAAGAGGTGGTGGGGAGTAATTAGTGCATTTGCGCTTTTTATCAGAAAGCTGAAAAAAAAATGGAGGGAAAAGAAAATCAATGGGAGGGAAATATGGAGCCAAAATTTGAAATTGTCGGTAAAAGCTCCCGCCTAAAAATTTAGCCTTAGATTTTTAACAGTTTCGGCGCATGTGATGTTTTATGTCTGAGATTAAAAGAATTTGAAAATGAGGTGGCAATCCGTGTGATGCTTGGTGTTTTGCTAAATAGAGTACGGACTTCGATTGGACAAATGAATATCATACGGATCCTAATAATTTGTGGCTAAGATTGTATTTGGGATTCTCATACGGATTGAGAAGCATTTGTGTTTCTCTTTGTGCTAATACGAACTCATGTATTCGGTTTATTATCAACCTTCAACGTGAAAAAAAAAAATCCAAAAATATTAATAAATTTAGGACATTATTATCAACATTCTTATATAAAAAATAAGAAGTGAATTCGATAATTGGTGTGTTTCTTTGTGCGTTCTCTTTGTGCTTTTGTGCTTTCTCTTTGTGCTTCTGGTTTGAATTTCGACTAGTCACATAGGTCACGAAGTAATTTTGACTATTCATACAAGTCACGAAGTAGCTTTAATTCACACTCGTAGATTCAAAAAGCATCAAAACTATGAACCAAGAAGTTCCTGGAGGGTTCAGACTTCAAACTTAGCATGATACATAAACCATTTATTGGTAAGATTCCATCAAAATAATCTCGCACATGGTCGTAATAAGACCTCCGATCTCATGTGCCTTTTATAGCTTCAAATGTGGTCCAAGGGCATAAAGAGGCGAAGTAAGACCTTAACTAAGAGGCGCAATAAGACCGGTGAGCTCGAAACTTGGCCGGGAATGGACTAGTATCATAGAAACTCGTAAAGATGGAGCTCGTGTGTCACTTCTAGCTTCAAATGTTGCTCAACGACATACGAACCATGAACCCTCAGTGTCCGAAGTGGTTCTAACTCTAAATTTAGTAGGATATATCACAGAAACTCGTAAAGGTGGAGCTAACTTCAAATTAGCAAGATATATCATAGAAACTCAAATATATTCCATCTTCAATTCATCCGAATGAGAAACTCGAGTCTAACTCTAATAATCTCTAAACCTAAGATGTTAAAATAAGATATATTCAATCTTCAGTTATCCAAATGAGCAACCCAAGTTTAACTCTAGTAATATCTGGACGTAAGATGATAAAATATATTATTCCACATCTTCGTTTCCTCGGAATGAGGGACTGAAGTCTATATCTATTAATCTCTGAAACTAAGATAATCAAATATGTTATTCTACATCTTTGGTTTGGCGGAATAGTTTTTGTACTGGGTATGGATACCACACTAGTTATAAAACCAATAGTTCTTTTACGGTATGCATACTTGGTATGCGTACTATTTCTGGTTCACGAGCAACTGACTTTTTATGGTATTGATACCGGGTATGCGTACCAAAAAGTTGTTGACGACATATAGCTACGCCGGTACGTGTACTGGGTACATGTAAGACGGCTTCAGACCTATAATATTCTCCCCATAATCTGAATTGGTATTCATACTTTCCTATATCTAGATTTACAATAGTTATATATTTTTCTCTAAATCAATTTGAAATATTCCCAAATAATATAAATTACACATATATATCACTGTTTCGGCTATTTTCGAATGATAATATTGAATCACGATTTAGATTATGAACAATAAATTGTTCTTAACCGAAAATCATCAAGTACGAACAAATGTTCATTAAAAATCTGTTATTCCACATCTTTGGTTCCTCTGGAATGAGAAACAAAATCAGATCTAGTAATATCCGAACCTAAGATGGTACAATTTGTTATTCCACATCTTTGATTCCTCGATGAGTGAGGGATTCAAGTCTCTATCTAGTAATCTCTCAACTTTGAGATAATAAAATATGTTATTCTATATCTTTGGTTCCTCTAAATGAGGGACTGAAATCTATATCTAGTTATCTCTCGAATGTAAATGATAAAATATGTTATTCAACATCTTCGTTTCATTGGAATAAGGGACTCGAATTCTATATCTACTAATCTCTGAACCTAAGATGATAAAATATGTTATTCTACATCTTTGGTTCCTCGGATTGGTTTGTGTACCGGGTATAGATACCACACCGGTTTTAAAACCAACAGTTTCTTTATGGTATGCATACTTTGTATGCGTACAATTTCTGGTTCACGAGCAACTGACTTTGTATGTTATTGGTATCGGGTATGCGTACAAAAAGTTGTTGTCAACATATAGCTACGCAGGTAAGGGTACTGGGTACATGCAAGATGGCTTCGGACTCATTATCTGAATTGGTATGCATATTGTCCTACATCTAGTTTTACGATAGTCATATATTTCTCTCTAAATCAATTCGAAATATTCCCAAATAACATTAGTGACACATATCACTGTTTCATGTTATTTTTGAATGATAATCTTGAATCAAAATTTGGAGTATGAACAATAATTGTTCTTAACTAAAATTTATCAAGTACGTACAGATGTTTATTAAAAATTGATTATTCAACATCTTCGGTTCCTCGGAATGGCGAACTAAAGTATGTATCAAGTAATATCTGAACCCGATCAGATCGTAAAATATTTTATTCCACATCTTTGATTCCTCGGAATGAGGGATTGAAGTCTCTATCTAGAAATCTCTCAACCTGAGATAATAAAATATGTTATTCTACATCTTTGGTTCCTCTGAATGTGGGAATGAAGTCTATATCTAGTAATATTTGAACGTGAGATGATAAAATATGTTATTCCAAATCTTCTTTTCCTCAGAATGAGGAATTGAAGTCTCTATCTAGTAATCTCTCAACCTAAGATAATGAAATATGTTATTCTACATCTTTGGTTCCTATGAATGTGGGACTGAAGTCTATATCTAGTAATCTTTGAACGTAAGATGATAAAATATTTTATTCCACATCTTCATTTCCTCATAATGAGGGATTGAAGTCTATATCTAGTAATCGTTGAACCTAAGATGATAAAATATGTTATTCTACATTTTGGTTCCTCTGAATGTGGGACTAAGTAAAACCAGATGAATATATTTTTTAAACAGCGGATATTTAATTTCGGGTTTTCATACGGATTAAGCGCACAAAATTGAGACCGAAGAAATAGAAGTAACTATAGAGATATACATCTTCACAGATTTCGAGTCTTTCATAAGTTTTTGTGACACAAATCGTTTTTGTTATAAACTTTGGATAGTTCGTTGGATAACAACACAAACTTGTGTCTTAAGGACATTATCAGATTGAGATGCACTTTCTAAACCAAATAGTAGGTTTCGGATAACAAGGCCGGTCTAATATCTAATCGGGAATCCATATTTAAAACGAGACCGAAGAAATAGAAATAACTATAGAGATATACATCTTGTCAACTGGTGAAATTGACTGAGATGGTTGGTTAAGATATTGGTTAACTGGAGAATGTGATTCTCCGTCTTCGTTGGATAAGGTAGTACTGATCCGTGTGTTTTTTTTATTTATTTTGAAAATACATTCGATTTAAATGGGGAATATGAGTAAGTTCGGTGAATATTGAGTCAATAGGGAAAGTATGATATGCATACCCCTTGGGTTTGATTTCGGGAATAGGGGAATGTACGCATACCCCTTTGATCTGACTTTCACAAGCTGGGAGTGATACACATACCCCTTGAGCCTGAATTCGTGAACTAATCAGAGGTATGCATATTGTTGATGGTGGACTTTTGACGACGGCTAAGTTCGTAAAATCGCATCGAGAATTATGTATCTCAGAAGAGGGTAAGCTATTTCTACCTTACATGTTAATTCCTGCAATATTACGCCATTGGGGGCTCGAACATGACACCTTCTGAAGCAAATGAGTGGGGTGTTGTAATACACTAGTTTTCTTGTAGTGATAGAAGTAACTACAGAGATATATACTTCATATACATATTGTCAAGGATCATTCAATTGGTCTACTTTCGAGAATATGGGAAGATACGATATGCATACCCATTGGGTTCGAATTTAGGAATATGGGAAGGTACGCATACGTACCCCTTGGATCTGACTTTCACGAGCTGACAATGATACACATATCCCTTGAGCCTGAATTTGTGAATCAGAGGTATGCATACCCTGTATGCATACCGTTGACTTTAATGAAGAGTTGTTACAGTATACATACCAGTTTTACAAATTGGAAAATCATTAAGGTCTCAAGCCAACATACATGTACTCTGTACACGTATCAGAGTAGCTATATGTCGACAACAACTTTTTGGTATGCATACCAGTATGCACAACATAAAAAGTCTGTGAACTCGTGAACCCGAATCAATACGCATACCGGATGTATGCATACTAAAAAAGAACTGTTGGTCCCGGAACCAGTTTGGTATACATTTGGATGTTGTTAGAGCATAGCTCGTATTGTCTCGAATTTGTCTATAGACGATCACACTTGGTATAGGACTTATAACTTAAATCGATAGCTAATTGGGGAAATCGATGGAATCCGGGAGAAATATAATCGAGCGATACAAAGTAATATTAATAGATAACGAATAAAATTTATCAATGTCAATCTATATTCGGTTAAATTCATAATAACTGGAGAAACCAATGGAATTCGTGATAAATTGAGTGAGGTTAAGGCTAACCGATATCGGGCAAGATGATGGCTAACAAGTGAAATTAAATGAAGCTGATGAAAATTCGGCTTGAATTGATATATAACCATATATATAAACCCATGGAATCCAGAAGAAATTGAGTGACATCGAGCGATATTGGATAAGATTGACAGATAACGGTTGAAACTGACTAAGGTTGACGTAGTACATGCACTCAGTACATGATAGTATGCATACAAGTTTCACAAACTGGGAATACTGCTATAGTTCCGGAGCCATAGTACATGCACTCAGTACGTGAACTCGTGAACCCAGAATGGTACGCATTCCAAGTATGCATACCGAACAAGAACTGTTGATTCTAAAACCGTTGTGGTATCCATACTTGGAACACAAACCTAAAAAGTCCTATGTGTTTCAGAACTTTTATTTTTCAGAGGTCTTATTGTGCCTCCTAGTTAAGGTCTTATTTCGCCTCTTTATGCCCTTAAACCATATTTGAAGCTATAAATGACACATGAGCTCAACCTTTATGAGTTTTTATGATATATCCTGCTAAATTTGGAGTTATAACCACTTCGGACACTGAGGGTGGTTCGTATGTCAAAGTCTATGACCAGTTATAACTAGCTACATAACAAAGGCTATGACCAGTTATACCACAACTCTCAACAAAAGTTAAGAAAGTGGCTCCAGGGTCGAAACTTGGCCGGGAGCGGACTACTATAAGTCAGAAACTTCGTAAGAACGATGAATCTAACCTTCCATAGGTAAGATTCCGTCGGAACATTCTCCAAAACCCCAAACAAACCATTTTCTGGCGACTTCGAGAAAGAAAGTGGCTCCGGAGTAGAAACCTGGCCGGAAGTGGACTACTATAAGTCAGAAACTTCGTAAGAACGACGACTCTAACCTTCCATAGGTAAGATTTCGTCGGAACATTCTCTGAAACCTTAAACAAACCCTTTTATGGCGACTTCAAAAAGAAAGTGGCTCTGAGGTCGAAACTTGGCCAGAGTGGACTACTATAAGTCTGAAACTTGGTAAGAACGATGAATCCAACCATTCATAGGTAAGATTTCGTCGGAATATTCTCCGAAACCTTAAACAAACCATTTTCTGGCGACTTCGAGAAAGAAAGCGTCTCCGAGCTCGAAACTTGGCCGGGAGTAGACTACTATAAGTTGGAAACTTCGTAATTTTTTACCGAGCGGTGGCAAACAGGCAGGGTCAAGTTTTCACCGAGCGGTCGAGTCTCGACCGTTCAGTGTAGTGTAGCCCTCCCGGTGTAGTCTCCACCGCTAGGTAATTTTTTAATTTTTATTTTTTCTTCTCTCTTACTTTTTAGTTATTATAACAATTTTTTATTAAAAGGGCCCCACAAAATATTTTATAATACCTAAAATCTAAAAAAGACCCCACGAAATACAAATAGCTAGATTTTTTATTAACAAGGGTACCACAAAATATAATATAATATACTACAGTATTTTAATAAAATTTGCCAGTTTGCCATAGTGGGAAATCTAGTTTGTGGCATGGCAAACCAACCTTTATACCAGCTCCTATAGGAACCGGCCTTAAAAAAATAAACAATTGCCAAATAATTTTTTTCCGCCCCACGTGAAATGGGAATGAAAGTTGTAAATTATATTTCCACCCTATGAGTCATATAAAACTACAAGCTAGGGTTTCTTCTTCACATTTTCAAGTCCGCTCTCTCTCTCTTTCAAGTTTAGTTGCAGCGGCTGCAGGAAAATCTAGGTTTTCACTTCATCGCGCACTAAATCTTTGGGTAAATCGTTGTTCATTACTTTGATTTTAAGTTTAGATTTTCTTTGTGAGCATGCGTACCTTTAATTGTAATCTTTTAGATTCACTGTGTATGGTTCAATTTGGGGATTCATCAAATTTTTTTTTTTTTAGATTTTAAGTTGTTTTTTTTTTGCTACTTTAAGCTTTGATTTTAAGCTTAGAAATCTCATTTTGAGCAGGCATGTATTTTATTTGAAGATTTCAGATCCACTGCCTAGGGTTCAATTTGGGGATTTATCAAAGGCTCTTTTTTTATCTTTTGATGTCGTCTTTTTTTGCTGCTTTAAGCTTTGTTTAATTCTCTTTTAGATTTGTTTTTGGGTTGAATTGAATCTTCCATTAACCTTCTGTTTTTTTTTTTGTTTCATGGATTTTTTTTCTGTGAAGTTCATATATACCCTTGCTGTAAGTTTTGGGTGTTAGTAAATTTGTGAAGTTTAGGTTGTTGAGTGATTTCCATGATATGGCTAAAAATAGAGGCTTTTTTTTGTTTTTTTTTTCTGTAATTTTGTCCTGTAACTTTCTTCCTTTATAAAAAATGAAGAACCCTAGTTTCCTTTGATTTACCTTACATTTCATGGATATTTTATTTTGTGAAGTTAATTTATACCCTTGCTGTGTTTTGGGTGTTGGTAAAAATTGTAAAGTTCAGTGATTTCTCTGATTTTTGTTTTCAGAAATGGCTAGAAGTAGAGGCGGGTTTCAGGTGGTGATCCCATGACCACTCCGCAGTACTCTTCTTCTCCCCCAACACGAGAAAGGGCGCCGGCTAATATGCGATCTGTAAACGGTAACAATATTCCTTCCCCTTTCTTGTAGTTTCTCCTTATTTTGTTCATTGTCTCATTTCATTTGTTTTTCATTTCTAATATTTTTGTTTATGGGATACTGCAGCGATTTGGTGGTCTATCTTTAAATGTATCAAAGTCCAGAAAGCGATCTGCTGCAGCACTAACAACTCCTCAAAGGCCGTTAAAGAGAAGGCAACAAGTGATAGATACCGCATTACAAGCGCAGCCCGATCGTCAAAGGCCCCAAAGTTTAATTCAAGCAAAACGATCATTGTTGTTGGATGATGCGAACATGTAAAGCGGCAGTCATCCATTCCGCCACATAATGACGTTGAAGATAGTGAATGTTCTGCTTTCTAGGCAGTTATCTCTCACACAGCGTGTTCGATTTGAAAATCGCAGCAGGTGACCCACAAGGCTAGGAAGCTTGGTAAACTGTGTGAACTAGAGTTTACTGCTTCACTCACTAGAAATAAATTTGAATAATGCTTGAGACTTACTGTTGGTCTAAATGTGAACTAAGCATCCCAAGCTAAAAGGTCCAGATACGCAGCATGTGTCATTTGGTACTGTTGGTATGATAGCAATGTGTAGTTTTTTGGCTATGCATTTCTTACTGTTGGTATGATGGCAATATTTTCGAGCAACTCTGGAAGATATGATGATTGCACGTAGTTTTCCATGTTTAGTATCCATGATTGCATGTTGTTTGTCAACTCTCGTTGCATTTAAGTTTCGATAAGATGTCTTTGGAATAGCAAAAGGAGCAAATCGTAACAATGTTCTTTGAAATTTAATTGTTAAGCAGCCACGCTACATGACCTCAGTAAAGCTCACTTTGTGCATAGTAAGGCATGATATAGTCTGAAATGAAATTTTTCATCATGTCCGAAATGATGTTTTAAATGCCCGCATGCTTTTGTGTTGTCAAGATATGATTTGTTATAGATTTTTTTTTCTGTGTGTGGAGATTTTGGGTTCTTTGATCATACATAAAACCTCGTAGAACCATTGGTTGTTTAAATGTAGTTTTATGATAGTATTTGATCCATCCATCTTTTGCTTTTTTACTTTAGTTACTTCATTTTGAATGAAAATTCTGCTTATGAGGATAGCTCTATAACTTCTATGTTGTTGTCTTTTTATTCATAGTAGCTACACAAGCTTGAATTTTGAATTAGTTGCTTGTTTTTATAATGTGTATGCAGGAAGAAATGAACCTGATTAATGAGCAGGTTCGTCGAGGGGAAGTCAACTACACTCATGAGGAAATATATGCAATGGTTGTTGATCCGCATCATGTTGGGGCTAAGCGCACTCATAAGTCAAAAGTTGCTGCCCGCTTCAGTTTATATTAAAAAAATGAAGCACAAATGGCTGCTCTCCAAGAACAGCTGGACTCTAAAAAGAAGAAAGTTGCGAAGCAAGTCAAAGAAATCTCAAAGCTTTAAAGGAGGGAGCGTTATCTCAGAGAGTACTTGAATGAGGCTTTGAAGACGCTTGGTTGTCAACCTGTGCCAGATATAGAAGATGAGTCCCTATATGAACGTGAACATGAAGTTGATGATGGTTTTACTTGGGATGATTTGCAAGAAGATGAGAATGACTATGCTGGGCATGATGATGGATGTGCTAATGGTAATCATGAGGAAGAATAGTCTGAGTGTTCAATTTGCAGTTATATTTTGGTGAACATACAGGTCCAATGCCTTTCGCTGGCTCCTTTTCTTACCTTTTTGTTTGGACCTGTTTGTTTTTTTTGTTCTTTTTGCGGGATGGCTTGGGAACCAGTACTGGATGTTTTTTTTTTATTTGTAACAACTTAATGTCTTTTGTGTGGGATATATATCGAGTGTAATTGAGGAGTGGTTTTTATAACTAGAAGTGGATAATTATAATTATAAAATCTTAATTAGTAATTATCTCCAGTATTAATTTTTAAATTGTAATTAATTGTCGGATTTTCTAAACCAGGAGCATAAAAATTTGGCTGCTTAAAAAGTTTAAGCAACCAACTTCAGGCCATGTATAGGTATTTTAAATGCTCTTGGGTTGCTTGGTCTAGCTATGAAGCAATTAACTGTGTATTTTAATTGCTCAAAGGGTACTTGGTCTAGCTAAGAAGCGATCGGTATTTCACTCTCTAGTTTTGGTTGGTCAATCTATGAAGCCATCGGCGTTTCACTTGCTTTAGTATGGTTGGTCTAACTCTAAAGCAATGGTTATTTTGCTTGTTCTAAGGAGGTCGGTCTAGCTATGAAGCGATTATTATTTTGCTTGCTCTAGGTAGGTCGGTCTAGCTATAAAGCAAGCAGCAAAGAAGACGCTACATGATAGTTGGTTGATTACTAAAGCAACTGCCTAGCTGCTCTAGACCTGTAGAGATCCCACCTTTTGCAACTAATGAGCGAGAGCCAAATTAAGTCGCTCTAAGGGTTAGAGCGACTCAATATGGGCTTTTGCAACCAAAACTGCCTGGTCGCTTAATCCTGTTTTTCTTGTAGTGCTGTTAGAAGGGAGGATGAAGATAGGTTGGATGAAGTAGGTTATGATGATGTTGGTGGAGTCCGAAAGCAGATGGCTCAGATCGGTGATTTGGTGGAATTGCCTCTTAGACATCCACAGCTCTATAAATCAATTGGTGTGAAGCCACCAAAAGGAATTTCACCTTATGGACCTCCAGGTTCCGGGAAGACACTGATTTCCCGTGCTGTTGCCAGTGGAACTGGTGCCTTTTTCTAATGCATTAACGGGCCAGAAAACATGTCTCAATTAGCAGGAGAGACTGAAAGCAATATTTGTAAGGCATTCGAGAAAGCTGAGAAGAACGCACCACCTATCATTTTTATTGATGAGATCGCCGCTCCTAAAAGAGAGGAGAATTGTTTCCCAGCTCTTTACTCTGATGGATGGTCTGAAATCTCGTGCACATGTTATTGTTATGGGGGACACAAACAGACCAAACAGCATTGACCCAGCTTTTAGGAGGTTTGGTAGGTTTGACAGGGAAATCGACATTGGTGTTCCAGATGAGATTGGACGTCTCGAAGTTAAGAACATGAAGCTCTTGGAGGATGTAAGTCAAAAACTTAATGTAGATTCCTTTGGCTACTCTTAAATATATTATCTTGTGGTTTAGTCTGCTGGACGTCCGCTTGACATTTTCTTTTACAGGTTGATTTGGAGAGGATTTCAAGAGATACTCATGGTTACGTCGGTGCTGATCTTGCTGCTCTCTGTACCGAAGCTGCACTACAGTGCATCAGAGAAAAGATGCATGTGATTGACTTGGAAGATGAAGAGATAGATGCCGAGCTACTTAACTCAATGGCTGATACAGATAAGCACTTCAAGACTGCTCTTGCCACAAGCAACCCCCCTGGCCTGCGTGAAACAGTAAGTTCAACATTTGAATTAGTCACTACAAGTGGTTGAGAGAGCTCCTTATCATGGTAGTCTGACTTGATGGTTCTTAATGGACAGGTTGTTGAAGTGCCTAATGTCAGCTGGCCAGACATTGGAGGACTTGACAACGTCAAGAGAGAGCTTCAAAAGGTAATAGTTTACATGGTTATAAGCTTTGTTGCTCTTATTCTTCCGTTATTTTTCTGTATGTGCTCATTCCAACATTATTTTTCCTTATTGTAGACGGTACAATATCCAGTGCAGCATCCTGAGAAATTTGAAAAGTTTCGTATGTCTCCTTCTAAAGGAGCTCTGTTCTATGGCCCTCCTGGATGTGGGAAAACTCTATTGGCTAAAGCAATTGCCAATGAATGCCAAGCTAACTTTATCAGTGTTAAGGGGCTGGAGCTTCTCATTCTGTGGTTTGGGGAGAGCGAGGCCAGAGGGTCAGCACCTTGTGTTGTCTTCTTTGGTGAACTTGATTCCATTGTCACCCAGGTTTGTTGTCGTTCTTATTCTACTATATGTGTTTTGCGTATGTTCTCTGCTCCTGTCCATTATAATCTAAGCCTTCTCTCTTTTCTTCCCTTTGCAGAGAGGATGCAATGTTGGAGATGTAAGTGCTGATAGGGTACTTCACCAGCTTTTGACTGAAATGGATGGGATGTCAGCAAAAAAGACCGTCTTCATCATTGGTGCTATGAACAGGCCTGACATCGTTGATCCCGCACTTCTGAGGCCAGGGCGTCTTGATCAATTTATCTGTATTCCATTGCCTGATGAAGCCTCTGGCTTCCAGATCTTCAAGTCCTGCCTAAGGAAATCGCCTATTGCGAAGGATGTTGACCTTTCGGCCCTTGCCAAGCATACTCAAGAATTTAGTGGAGCAGATATTACTGAGAGATGCCAGAGCTTGCAATTATGCTATTAGAGAGGACATTGAGAAACTAAGTTCATCTATCTTCACTTCTTCATGGGTTTAATTAGTAGAGTCACTTTGGTTAGGAATGCTAGTATTATCGTGTGGTTTGAACTGCGTTTGTCAGGGTTTAATTAGAAGAGTCACTATAGTGTTCATGTGTATCTGTTTTCTTAGGCGTTTTGATTTCAAATCGGATTTTCATTTCCAACAGAAGAAGACCATGTTGATGAACAGCCTGGAATGAGTGTACAAGAACTTAATTGGATCTTGGCTGTCTTTGGACAAGTTGTCATCCTTTGGGGATTTTGAGGCCAGAATGGTAAATGCTATTTTATTTGAGGCAGCAGTCTGGTATCATGTAGGGAGACGCACTCTAATTGTAACCTAAATAGGTGTTGTTTCGTTAGTTTGTTTTTTAGGTCACAAGACTCTCAATTGATAGTGTTTGTTCATACTTGTGTTTTTAACTCTTGTTTAATTTTCTGTCCTCTTCAGATTTCAGCATCAACTGTTAGAACTCATACTTAGATTTTGAGGTCAAAGTTTTAATTTTAGACAGAAGACAGAAATTTCAGTATAATTTTTTGAAAGGGTAAAAGAGAAATTGTGGTTGGATTAGAGCCATCCACTTTTTTTCTTTTCTTTTCTTTTGTAGTTTGTGTTGTTCTTTTGTCTCTTGATTTTAGAGCATATACTAGTTGGTGGTCATCTTCAATTGTAACACCAAAAATCAACCAATGTATGACTGCAACTTTAACTATTTCTTCTTCAGTAGGTCCAATATCTAGCATTGATGCATCAATATCAGCTAACGATTTGTATAACACAGACACAATTTTTACCTGCAAAAGCTACTAAAAACAGCTGTGAAATGTGGGAATTTCAAAAACGGACATGTTTCATCCTTGATAGAAATGCATCTCTCAAAATCTGATGAATCTAGCTATGATTCTTGGGGAGAGCATAAGCTGTAAATTAGGGCTCCACCGAAGTATGTAGCTATTTTATTTTTTCATAGCAGCAGATTGAGATTTAGCAAGGAAATTAAAATCGATTTGTTTGATGAGCTGACTCGCTAGTGGATTAGTGCTATTATGAACGAGTGATGTAATTCCTGTTCCCTGAGAATCGATTAATACAACTGAACGAGTTTAGTTCTTGTCCATCTTCCCACATCATTTTACTCTTCCAACAGAACCGTCTAGAGTCCCAGAAATTTATTCTTTAGTAGCTTCAAAATGGGAGGAATTTCATAAGCTTCAAATGCCTGGTCCAGAAAATGTCAAAAAATAGCTCATCAAACAATTTGCTAAATCTCAATCTGGTGATATGAAAAAACAGCTACGAAAATGGAGGAACAACTCAATCTGTATAGAGGAAATCAAATAGCACCAATTAGGTACTATCTTTGAGCCTATACCTCTATTAAACCTTAAAATGACTAATATACCCCCGAACAAACTTATAATGTTCAAAAATAATTCCTTAAGTCAAAATCTAGTCAAAATCTAGTCAAAATCTAAATTTTCTCCTGTTTCATAAAGAGTGATATTTTCCCTCGTTTCAGAAAAAGGGATACTTTTGCGCTGTTTTTAAAAAATGTGATATTTTTCTCTGTTTCAGAAAAAATGACACTTTAGCCATGTTTCAGAAAAAATGATACTTTCGCCCCGTTTCAGAAAAAATGATATTTTGCTCTGTTTCAGAAAAAGTGATATTTTTGCCCCTTTCCAGAAAAAAAAGTGATTTTTTTGCCAGTTTCACAAAAAAGTGATTTTTTTCAGAAAAAGTGATACTTTCGCCTCGTTTCAGAAAAAGTGATATTTTTGCCCCCGTTTCAGAAAAAGTGATTTTTTTGCCCCGTTTCAGAAAAAGTGATACTTTCGCCCGTTTCAGAAAAAGTGATATTTTTGTTTTGTTTCAAAAAAGTGATATTTTACCCCGTTTCAGATATTCGTCCCGTTTCAGAAAAAGTGAACATCTTTGGTTGTATTTTCTAATACATATTTTTTTTGGAATTTTTAAACATCTTTAGTTGTAATGGATCTTCATGAATTTTTTGAATTTTATAAGGGTAAAATGAGAAATATATAAAATTGGCTACACAATATAGAGTTGTTAGACAGTGGTCAAACAAACATGAATTTAAGAGACATTATATAGTGATATTTATATAGAGGAAAAAACAAACATGTTGTTAGCGGATAGTGCTATTATGTACAGTGACGGATGAGGGGGGGGGGGCTGTAAAAGCTTGCTTAGGCAAGCCTAATTGTCCAAAAGTTATTGAATAGCCCAGGATAAAATTTCTAATTAGCCCATTAGTGCGACATATTCACATGATTTCTTCTGATTTTGATTAATTCTTTTGAAGAATGTCATTTTATGTTTAGGTTAGTACTTAGATATTAGAGTCAACAATGGAACTTATCCCCACTCCACCACAACCTTATCAATTTAGGTAATGTTGTTTCCAAATATTTACCCAAATTTGGCCCATGTATAAACTAAAAATTAGCCCAATATCAAAATATATGTTAACATGATCTCCTTTTTTTTCTTTTTGCAAACAATAACAAAATATTGGAAAATATTTTGCTCTAGCACTGCTAGATCATATTTGATCTAGCAACACCATACCGGAGCATGTGTCACTATATGATGTCATTTAACCTCTTGTTTAAACCACAGTTATATGCAAGCATATTACTTCGGGTTATCTGTTTTTAGCTCTTTTCTTTTTTTCTTACACAACCCACTCTTTTCCTTCGTTTAGTTTCTCGACCTATTCTTCTCCTTTTTTTTTTTGAGCTTCCCTTGTTCTTGGAATGGTGTGAACACTGGAGTAATTCCCTAATCAAGATGAATATACTCTATTTAATTAGTTTAGCCTGCAGTTGATAGAAAACATATACAGATTGTTACTTAAGCCTCACAACTGAATTGCCATAGCTACTAATTGTTTTAAAATCTGTAGAGTCCGTACGTAAAATCCTCCGTTGATAACACACTGAAAGCAAAATATCCATTTTCGACCAACTTCTCAAACTGATGAGCACCAGTGAATCCAATAAGTGTGGTTCAAGGTTCATTGAATCTGCTGTGTATACAATCCAACAAGTATACAAGCGAATCGTTGTCTATAAGTACCAGTGAATCAACTTCATGTCTATGTGAACGTCTCAATCTACTGGAGCAACAAATGTATGGGTGGAAAATTGGACAAAGATGAAAATGAGTCTCAGCTGTGGTATTTGATGCTGGATAATCCTAATTCTACTGTATTGTATACATACCTAAAGCAAAGAAAGGTGTTCACGTTCGGTTATTCCTTGCAAATCAAAACAGTAAAATAGAAACAAAACACTAACAACAACAGAAAAAGAAATCAATATAATGATTAAACTAAGCTGCAGTTGTTGGTTTTTCTTTGGAAATGTTCTGTCATTGCATTCTTTGTTAGATGGTTTCTTCTTTGCTCTTACATTCTTCGTTGCCGGCTCGTGTTGGGAAATCTCTTCATTTTCACAGTTTAGTTGGCAGTTTAGTTTTGGGGGATTTCTCCTCTGCCGGTTTGGTTTTAATGGGAACCTTTGCTACATTTTCTTTTTAAGTTGTTGATTTGCTCGGACGCTTCTTGCGGACCTTTTTCTAATGACGATTGGATACTTGTTCCACCCAGGTTTGTTTCATCGCTTACACTGTTTGATCCTCTTTGTAAGATTTCAAAAATTATTCTCTCCTAAAAGTATTTTCCGGGGATTTTGATTAAAATACGGCTGAATGTTTTTATCTCCCAAAAAGTCGGTACTGATAACCGGGGTTAAACAAGAGGTTAAATGACATCATAAAATGACACATGCTCGGATACGGTGCTGCTAGATCATGTTTGATCTAGCAGTGCGGGAGAAAAAAGTTTCCCCAAAAAATTGATGTTTAAATATCCCGATGCTCATGATCTGATTTGAAAACCATACAAATATATAGAAATAACATTTAAAAATTTCAGGCGACCTTCGGCCGCAATTTTATATAATAATATTAATTTTAATATACACGTTGTTTGTGCAATTTAAAATATTGTTAAGTAGCGTGTAGCGTATTTCTCATTGTAAATAAATTTCAGGTATTTAGACTAGTATAATCTGGGTGTACGAAAAAAAAAATAGCCCACCTGGGCACAAAATCCTGGATCCGTCGCTGATTATGTACGAGTGAGTGTAATTCTTGTCCTTCTTCCCACATCATTTTACTCTTCCCTCCTCCAACTGATGAACCATCTAGAGTCCCAGAAATTTAGTAGCTTCTAAAATGGAGGAATTTCATAAGCTTCAAATGCCTGGTCCAGAAAATGTCAAAAAATAGCTCGCGAGTCAGCTCATCAAACAAATCGATTTCCTTGCTAAATCTCAATCTGGTGACATGAAAAAATAGCTACATGATTCGCTAGAGATAAATATGTATCCAGAGGAACAACTCGAAGTATGAGAAAATTCTCTAAGTACTCATGCTGTGATCGATCTACCTCTTAAAGGATTCAAGTAAAATCCTTTTTGTCTAGAGCTAATGTGGTTCCAGCATCTGACAATCTTAACAAATCTTGATGAATGGTGGACATGTTGCTCATTCTCTTGAACACGGAGTACTATTTTCGGAAAATGGGTCATTTGTCCAAAAAAATTTAAAACACGGTTCAAATGGACGAGTAAAAAATTTTATGGGTGAAATGGACACAAAAAAAATAGCAAGGATGAAACTGGATTCATCCTGACTTAAACTTAAAAAATAGCGAGGATGAAACTGGATGCATCCAGTGTAAATTAAAAATAAGAAAAAATATTTGAAAATTGGCAGGATGAAACTGGTTACATTCTGCCTATTTTTAAATTTTTGTCAATTTAAACAGTATCAAAATCTAACTGTCTTTTTCACCCAGGAAATTTTAATTTTGATCTTTTTAACCAATTTTGTGTACTATTTTCAAGAATAAACTCCAAGCTCTAAATCACCAATTCAAATTGTGGAATAGAACCCCCTTTGGTCCTCTAGATACCAGGATCCAAAAATTCTTGCACACTATCGAAGTCTTTGACGTCATTGAGGCAAATTTGGTACTCTTCGGAACAGTTCATCAAAAGAGCTCAAGCTAAAGTTGATTTCGAGGATGTTTCTGTCCTAAAAGAAATTTCTTGAAGCAAAAATCTCGAAATAAATGTCTAATGACTGGTGACCCTAACACATCAATTTTCCACAAGACTGCATCCGGTAGGAGGATATCAAATAGAATCAAACAAATCTTCGTCAATGGTGTGCTAGTCACTGATAATTGTCAGTCACATTACTGATTTCTACTCCACTTTATTTCGTGAAGAATTTCCCCAAAGACCTTACTTATACCGGAGACATGCAGTTGTCTCAAATCACCGAAGATGACGCTGCTGCTGCTGCTGGTTTGGGATCAACAGTTTCTAAAATGGAAGTCTTGTCTGCTTTGAAGAACTTGGCAAATGTTGGTGAAGAGTTCATGGTGATGGTTATCGAATTTGCAAGTACAAGCTACATAGACACTAGGGTCAATTCGACATTCATTTCTCTGGTACCGAAGAAACACCACTAGAGACAGTGAAGGACTACAAGCCCATCAACCTCTTAATTAGTGCGCATGCATACAAAATAATTGCAGAAGTATTATATTCCCTCTGTTTTTGGAAAAAATATACTTTTACTTTTTTATTTTAGCCTAAAAATAGGCCAAAATGAAAAAGTGAAAGTATCTCTTTTCCAGAAACGGAGGGAGTATATCCTCTCGCCTCCAACTATAAAACAAAATTAGTCGATCCATGTAAATCTGTTTTGGCCTCCTCGGCATCCAGTAGTTGTCAATGATTTAATATTAACCCCCCTTTTCAAAAAACTATCCATATGGACACCTTAAATTCGGTTTTCGGCTGATGGTTGCTTTGTATGGAAATATCACCATCAAATTTCAATTGGTAACCTCTCTTCCACCTTTCAATTGGCAGTAGGGCAAACATTTCTTTTTGGGTCGACAATTTAATTTAATTTTGTTAACGAAGAATCAAGTGCTTTACTTCTTGACTTCTTGCTCTTTGATCGCTGTCGTAAGCGACACAAATATAATTACACTTTCTTACTACTCAAAATATAAATATAGCAAGGGCAAGAAAGGATCGATCCCACAGAGAGGTCTAGGTTGTCGAATTGTTATGGTTTCCTATATAAAACACCCTAAGAATTTCTCGATTGTGTAAATAAAAATAAACAAAAAGCAAATAAAGTACGCAAATCAAGGATGTGAAATATTGGATAAAGGTTTCATCTTCAATTGTAAACAAGTTTATGAATATATGAATAGAATTCGTATTTAATCTCGCTATCATCAAAAGCCATAGAATACCTTATTGCAAGAATACTCCGTAAATTTCCAAAGTTCATCAACACACACATTAGAGCTTTTATGTGAATTCTACCTAAAGAATAACCTAACGCCTTGCGCTAATCAAGTTCAATTCCTAGGAGCATTAAGTTTCAGAAATAGCTAATCAATGCAATTGAAATACATTGCGCAAACAATTCGAACAAAGGTCAATTTCTACATATGAATACAAGGATTGTAGTAGCAGGATTTCCCACACTACACCCCTTACTCGATTTTGCTTAATTAGTCCATTGAAAGATATAAGATCAAGAATATTTATTGATTGAATCTATGAATTGTTTACACAAGAAAATGGAATTACACTTAGAAATTAAAACACTCTTAAACTTTCTCTCTCCTAATGACTTGCCCAACAATTCCAAAAAGATCTCTCCTCCTCACAGACTCACTCAACCCTTTATATAGGGTGATACATAGTGGATGACAGCTAAGCTACCCTTTATTTTCGGGAATGTCCCGCGAAGTGTCGCAGATGCACAAACATTCGCTCTCGCGACACTTCTTAACCCTCGCCAGGTCTCACGTCTTCTTTATGTTTTGCCTGTCGTTTATTCTAGCTTCCTGCGACTCCCTCGCGACGCCGTCGTTCATTAATCCCGCGAACCTTGTACGTTGCGATATTATGATCCTACATCTTGCCTCTTTTTCCTTGAATATTCCTTGAAGAGCGATTTGAAGGAAAAAATTCATCGTTGTTATAGTCCTTGGTCTCAATTGGTGAAGGAACAAGCAAAAGAATACTTTCCTTAAAAAGTACGTACTTGCCTCTATTCTTTTGCAAAGTTCCGAAGCTTTTTTGAGATATATACGAAGTATCGTCTCCTATCTCTCCTTATATTTCTCCTGCGAGGGGCAGAGTATCATGAGAGTGATTCTTTTGATCTGCCGCGACTGCTTATCTTTATTTATTTCAGTTTTGTACTTTTACACGGATTTTGATTATTAATGTCTTTTCTTGACACGTCTCTTTCAACCGTTTATTCTTGACTGTTCATGTCTCTTCTCGCATTAAATGACCTCGTTTTTCTCGAGGATCTTTTTTCCCTATATATAGTTTTTTCTTCCTCTCCTTTTCATTCTTTAGTTTCTCTCTGCAACTTCTCTTTGATTCTCTCCTTCCGCAATTTACGCTTCTGCTACTGCAAATCTTTTCTTCGTCTCTTCTAACGCTGATCCTAATCTCCAACCTCCCATCCATTCCCATACTGATAATGGCCTCTATGAGTCGTGCATATAAAGCTTCTTTTGAGGAAGTTCAATGAAGTTGCTCGAGAAGGGTTTCACTCTATCAACCATTCCCGATCAAGAATCTTCATCCATTCTTTCTGCAAAATTATTTTCTGATCATCAATGTGATGATCAAAGGATTATAGTCTCGCTAGGTCAGCTTCTCGCGGGGCTTCCCATTCCCTTATACGATCCAGAGTTGCCTCTATTTTATGAAATCTTGGCCCATGAAAAATTCTCTCGGGCTATTTATCAATTGAGTGGCGATTGCATTCGCCTGATGCTTGAGTTCGCGAACTAGCGGTCTTTGCAAAGGATCTTTATACTCTAATTCTCGTCAAAACCCCAAATTCGCAGAGTTGGAAATAGGCTCGCCGAGAAGTACACCGTAGAAAACTTTTTTGAAAATTATGCAAAGTGATAACTATGGTGAATGTGAAATCTCGCCGGGTATTCGCCGAAAAAAGAAGGATAACGTCCCCGAGGATAAATTGCTCATGCAGATATTGATTGGCACCCGGTAATAATACTACTCCTCGCCACTCCAAAGATGAGAAATGGTGGGTTGTACCCTTGATCTTAAATGGCCCTTATATCGCGGGCTCGCATATTCTTCCTGCGAACCTCACAGGATATCATCCTTGGGAATTCAAATGGCCTGAGAAGGCGAAGGAGGTATGTTTCCTACTTCAAATTTTGCTTTCACAACTTTCTTTCTATCATTGCTGAGTTTGTGAAATCTTTCAGATAACTAGATTAAGAAGGAGCTACAAGAAGGATCCGTCGGAGGATACTCTGACATTGCTTCGATCGCTTACGAGTGAAGTAAGAAACATTTCCTTTCTTTTTATTTAAGACAATATTGTTGCCTCTGTTTCTTATCTTTACGCGTACGCGAAGGTTGGAGTTGAAGAAGCTTTAGCTGCGAAGAGTAAAAGTAAGGGCAAAACTGTCGCTCGCAAGAATAAATCTTCTGCTCCATTAACTAAAAAGCGAAAGGCTCACTCTTCTTCTCGCCTTAGTTCAAGATCTGAATCTTCTGATGAGGATGATTCGAATCGTTCTCTTGCTAAAGAGACTCCATTGGCCGGTTCTCCTATGGATCGGTTATCTAGCATCTTCTCAGACTCTTTCCAAGGAATGGGAGATGCTCCCTAGCTTCTCTTTGGGACTCTCGCAAATGTGTGTAATGCCGCTTTACTAGAAGGCAACGATTCTTTCAATGGAGCCTCTAGAATCGTGTCTCCTGACTTCTTGAATGCACTTGGATCTTTGGTACGCATGCAGTCATATTTCCCTGTTAACTTTAAATTTTTTAAATGTATATATATTAATGACTTTTCTATCTTCTTTCATAGGTTGGAAGAACTTCCTTTGTAGTTGCCTCAGATCTCGAGAGAAGACGCAACAATCTTGAAAAGAAGAATTCTCAATTAAGCAAGAGGATTCGAGAACTAGAAATTGAAGTCAAAGGCTGCCTCGCGATAAAGATGAGAGAATTCAAAAGTTGAATACCGAACTTGACTCCCAAAAAGATAGGGTGTCCACTCTTCGAACGCTAATCAAAGAACTTTACGGTATAAAATTTTTCCTCCTTTTACTATTTTTGTTTCATCGGTCGCATATTGCCCCCTAACTTATTACTTTCGCAGATGTATATAATCTCTCCGATGAGGCTATTCTTCTCCATACGAACTTTAATAATGATGTCTGTTCGTTTTTGCAATGGAGCCATGGAGTATGTTTGTAAGCACCG